>NW_025574385.1:52500-100000 GCF_020424385.1 Procambarus clarkii | reverse complement strand
AATCTCAACATTAGATTTTCTAATTTCCAACTGTATTAAATAAATAGCATTAAAATATTTTCCTTCTTAACTATTACAAAAATCAACGAATTTGAGTAACTTTTGCTTTTGTTTTATTTGTACCTTAAACATAACACTGAACAATCAATTATGTGCCACCCCACCTTCCTTCATCTGCAAAAAAACTAATCAAAAGACATATGTACAAGGCTAAAAAAATTCAGCAACACTTACCATACTCAGGCTAAAAGAATTAAGCAACACTTACCATACTCTTTTTATATTCACTGTTAACTTTTAGCTCATGTGACAGACTTTCCACCTGCTCAACAGTTTCAAGTGGGGATGGAAGAATGTCTTCCAGGATTGGTATATCTCCATGTGTTTTTGACATATGGGTTTCCGTCATTTTGACAATATTCAGGAATTTTGCAAAAATAATGGCATTTACTATTTTTAAAAGATTATTAGCAAATTTACAGAAATGGTGCATTCGGAAGACAAAACCGTGGTAGACATGGTTGGAACAAGTTAGGTGAGAGGGTGGTGGAGGCCAAAACCATAATCATAATCATCTGTATCAAACCTTATTACAGGTAAAACCAGTAGGCAGTCTACTGTATTTTATCAAACCGTTATTAGTATAATAGATCTCGTAATAATTTTGCAAAAATAATGGCATTTACTATTTTTAAAAGATTATTAGCAAATTTACAGAAATGGTGCATTCGGAAGACAAAACCGTGGTAGACATGGTTGGAACAAGTTAGGTGAGAGGGTGGTGGAGGCCAAAACCATAATCATAATCATCTGTATCAAACCTTATTACAGGTAAAACCAGTAGGCAGTCTACTGTATTTTATCAAACCGTTATTAGTATAATAGATCTCGTAATAATTTTGCAAAAATAATGGCATTTACTATTTTTAAAAGATTATTAGCAAATTTACAGAAATGGTGCATTCGGAAGACAAAACCAATTTTTCACTTTTGACAATTGAGCACCTGCTACATCCAGATTCTAGGGAGGAAAGGAAGGACGATCTTACTGGATCCCATAGCCTCTCCGAGGCACAAACCAGGCTTTTACATAACCCCCCCCCCTGCACCCGAGCTTTTTAAAATAGTAAATGCCATTATTTTTGCAAAATTATTACGAGATCTATTATACTAATAACGGTAAATAAATAATAAATAGTAAATAAATCAAAATCAGTTACATTATTTTATCTTATTCATAGCATAAATGTTCTCGAAGATTACTAAAAAGAAATTGAATTAGACTACAGCAAATTGGCAAACTTTACCTTGTATCTGTTTCCACCGAGTTTGTTTGGGGCGTTCTTCAACATATCAGCAATACTTGTCTCAACATCTCTTTCAGTTGCATTAGTGTGGGTGTTGATACAGGCTTCTGGAAATTTATAAGAATTAATTAATATATATAATTATAATTCACTTTGCTATTCCCCATTCCACAGTCCTCTCGTCCTTCCCACTTCCCTGTCCCCACATCATCCCCACTATTCCCACTTCCCTGTCCCATCGTCCTCCTTACCATTTTCCCCTCCCCTGTCCTTCTTCCTCCCCCACCATCTCCCATTCACCTGTCCCTTTGTCCTCCCCAGCATTCCCCTGTCCCCACCATCCCCAACTCCCCAGTCCCCTCGTCCTCCCCACCATTACCCTCTCCTCTGTCCCCTCGTCTTCCCCACCATACCCCCCTCTCGTCCTCCCCACCATTCCAAACTACCTCATCCGATGCATTCTATAATGGTCTGATGCTTCCATCAGAAAATTGGGAACATCAAATGATCTGATATTCCCATCACTGAAAAATAAGAACAGCTAAAAAAATGAAATGAAAAAAATAAAAAAATAAACTATACTCATGAAATGAACAGTATGGTAAACAACACAGCTCAATTTCAATGCAATGTCACACAAAATTATTAAATCGAAATGAAAATAAATTGAAATCTATGAAAATTCAAATTATCAATACAATCGGAAATATTGAAATAATATCGCAACATAATATAGTGTGGGTTGCTCTTACGTGCAACAGACGGTGCTGTTTTTCAAAAAAGGCATGGTTTTACCTGTCACAAGTGTGGCATCTATACTTATACTCACGAAATGAACGGTATGGTAAACAACATAGCTCAATTGCAATGCAATGTCACAATAACATTTAATAACAATAATAACAATAACATTTAAATATACTTTAAGATATAATCTAGAAGAAAATAAGAACATTGAAACGGTTCATGAACTCGATTTCAATAAAGGACACTATGGGGAACTTTGAAAAACAGTTAATGAGTATAATTAGACAGACTTGTTGCTAGGCAGAGGAGTAAATAATGAGATATATGGCAAATTTTGCAAAATATACGGCACACAAACATTCATACCCAAACAAAGCAAAATGCTAGGTAAGAACAAAGCAGTTGGCCCGTAGGGGAAAGGAGATACCCACAAGACTGGAATACAAGTCATTAACAAGCACACAAGTACTACACTACACAACAACCGCACTACTACCAGAACTGGACGAATCACTACCAAAACAACACATTGCACATCACTACCAAAACAACACAACACAACACAAGCATTGGCAAAGAATTATAGACCAGTTGCACTAACATCCCACATAATAAAATTATTTGAGAGTGATCAGGAGTCAGATTACTAGTTTTATAGAGACCAATGACCTCCACAATCCAGGCCAACAAGGATTTAGAGCAGTTTCTATGATCGAGCCACTGAGATCTATAAAGAATTCTGATCAAGAAAGAGATCTAGGGGTGGTTTTAGATAGAAAACTATAACCTGAGGATCATATTAAGAACATTCTGCGAGGGGCCTATGCTACACTTTTTAACTTTAGAATTGCTTTTAAATACATAGGTCAAAAAGTTTTAAAAGTTTTAAAAGTTTTTTAAACCTCTCGTGTATCATGAGTGTGTTAAAGCATCAGATGGTGCATTCAGATGATGAATATTACCTAGTTCCTTCATCTGGGAAGAATGAACACATATTGGTGCATTCGGTGAATAAAACTAACTACTGTAGTTTAATTGATCAACAGACTGTATATCATATGCAGACTGTATGTGGATCTGCGGGCCACTCCAAACAACACCCTGGTGGACCAAGCTCCACCAGGGCTAAAGCACAAAGTGATATAGATGTGATAGAGAAACTAGGTCAAATGGAGGAGTAGGTCTGTATATTAAACAGCACCTGACGTGCACAGAGCTACTAAACTCAATGTGGTGGTAGAGTGGTGGGGGGGGGGGGGAAACATTGCAGAAAAAAACAAAAATACAATTTGGTCAACAAAACAGCATTGTTTAAAATAGAAGACATGGGTTGTCATTTTGGGGGTAAGGTAGGTTACATTGAGTTAATTAGTTAGTACTTAGTTTTTATCTTAAACTGGTTGGGAGAGGTACAGTGTTGCTGTGCTGGTGAAAGAACACCTAAAGGTAAATTAAATAATGATTGCGAATCCACAAGAAGTTGACATAATATCGCTAGAGATCTGCAATCAGGATGATAAACTTTCCTTAAAGAATTTGACAAACACTTGCTGATAGGACATGAAGTAAATGAAATGTATGTCAAGTTTTGTGAAATATATGATAAAAGCACAACAAAATTTGTACCAAAGGAGAGATGCAGAACTAGGAAAAGGGGTTTGTTCAACAGAAATTGCGAGAGGGCCTGAGACCCAAACACACACAAATGGAATCAATATATAGCAAGAGGCCAAACCCCCAAACATACAAGCGATGCAAAGATGCGAGAAACAGCAGCAGCATTAAGGAGAGGGACTTAAGGACCATAAATAAAGTGTGAAAATAAACTCGAGTAAATTTTTTTAACTACTCTCGACAGTGAAGAAAAACAAATATTCAGACGATTTGTGTTAGAATCATTAATCTTACACTTTCGGTCATATTCAACAACACAAATACATACACACACATTCCTGTTGCTGTAGCAAGTGAAGAATTTGATTTTATAGAATTTATATTTTGATTTTACCAAATTTTATCAAACCGTTATTAGTATAATAGATCTCGTAATAATTTTGCAAAAATAATGGCATTTACTATTTTTAAAAGATTATTAGCAAATTTACAGAAATGGTGCATTCGGAAGACAAAACCAATTTTTCACTTTTGACAATTGAGCACCTGCTACATCCAGATTCTAGGGAGGAAAGGAAGGACGATCTTACTGGATCCCATAGCCTCTCCGAGGCACAAACCAGGCTTTTACACAAACCCCCCCCCCCCTGCACCCGAGCTTTTTAAAATAGTAAATGCCACTATTTTTGCAAAATTATTACGAGATCTATTATTCTAGAGAATAATGCATATAAATGCATATATGCATATAAATACAAAAGTAAATGTAAATAATTTTACCTTGCACCTAGATCCACCAAGCCTGTATGGCGCGCGTTTCAGTACTTCGGAAATCTAGAACTATCTTGAATCTCTAATCTGCAATGAAACAATACATATTATTGCACTTACCAAAACATGGATGAATGTAGAAAATACAGAACTATTAGCTGAATATCAAATAAATGGATTTAATCTATTTCACACAGATAGATATATTAGATATTATATTATATTCCTTTCCTCCCTAGAATCTGGATGTAGCAGGTGCTCAATTGTCAAAAGTGAAAAATTTGGTTTATTTAACATACACGCCATAGACCGGCTTGGGAAAAAAAGTTCATAAAACCCAGGGGCCATAGACCGGCTTGGGAAAAAAAGTTCGTAAAACCCAGGGGCCATAGACCGGCTATGAAAGAAAATTTGAGAAAACCCTGGGGCCATAGAACGGCTATTTAATCCCCTTGAACGGACCTGTGCATGGACCACTGAGGCATAAAAAAAAACACGGGCCATAGACCGGCTTGGGAAAAAGAAGTTCGTAAAACCCTGGGGCCATAGAACGGCTATTTAATCCCCTTGAACGGACATGTGCATGGACCACTGAGGCATCGAAAAAAAACATGGGCCATAGACCGGCTTGGGAAAACAAGCTAGGTTAGGCTAGGTAAAAAAGAAAGGAGCTAGGTTAGACTATGTATGTTTAAATCTCTGATTTAAACAGAGCCAGTGTTCAGTCAAATAACTGAATTTATCAAATCTTATCCTTGTATAATATACAAGCTGATGTGAGATCCCTGTCTACAGGTGGACTGGAACTTCTATCAACTAATCCATACATCAAACCTGTCCCTTACAGCCCACAATCTATCATTAGGAAAACCATGTGAGAAATCTTTAAGGAATTCTGATAAAGAAAGAGATCTAGGGGTGGTTCTAAATAGAAAACTATCACCTGAGGACCACATAAAGAACATTGTGTGAGGAGCCTATGCCATGCATTCCAACTTCAACAGCATGTTGTGGGGTGCCGATATTGTGTGCTAGGTTAGGCTAGGTTAGGCTAGGTAAAAAAGAAAGGAGCTAGGTTAGACTATGTATGTTTAAATCTCTGATTTAAACAGAGCCAGTGTTCAGTCAAATAACTGAATTTATCAAATCTTATCCTTGTATAATATACAAGCTGATGTGAGATCCCTGTCTACAGGTGGACTGGAACTTCTATCAACTAATCCATACATCAAACCTGTCCCTTACAGCCCACAATCTATCATTAGGAAAACCATGTGAGAAATCTTTAAGGAATTCTGATAAAGAAAGAGATCTAGGGGTGGTTCTAAATAGAAAACTATCACCTGAGGACCACATAAAGAACATTGTGTGAGGAGCCTATGCCATGCATTCCAACTTCAACAGCATGTTGTGGGGTGCCGATATTGTGTGCTAGGTTAGGCTAGGTTAGGCTAGGTAAAAAAGAAAGGAGCTAGGTTAGACTATGTATGTTTAAATCTCTGATTTAAACAGAGCCAGTGTTCAGTCAAATAACTGAATTTATCAAATCTTATCCTTGTATAATATACAAGCTGATGTGAGATCCCTGTCTACAGGTGGACTGGAACTTCTATCAACTAATCCATACATCAAACCTGTCCCTTACAGCCCACAATCTATCATTAGGAAAACCATGTGAGAAATCTTTAAGGAATTCTGATAAAGAAAGAGATCTAGGGGTGGTTCTAAATAGAAAACTATCACCTGAGGACCACATAAAGAACATTGTGTGAGGAGCCTATGCCATGCATTCCAACTTCAACAGCATGTTGTGGGGTGCCGATATTGTGTGCTAGGTTAGGCTAGGTTAGGCTAGGTAAAAAAGAAAGGAGCTAGGTTAGACTATGTATGTTTAAATCTCTGATTTAAACAGAGCCAGTGTTCAGTCAAATAACTGAATTTATCAAATCTTATCCTTGTATAATATACAAGCTGATGTGAGATCCCTGTCTACAGGTGGACTGGAACTTCTATCAACTAATCCATACATCAAACCTGTCCCTTACAGCCCACAATCTATCATTAGGAAAACCATGTGAGAAATCTTTAAGGAATTCTGATAAAGAAAGAGATCTAGGGGTGGTTCTAAATAGAAAACTATCACCTGAGGACCACATAAAGAACATTGTGTGAGGAGCCTATGCCATGCATTCCAACTTCAACAGCATGTTGTGGGGTGCCGATATTGTGTGCCATCACATGTAAACCAATCAAGCCCACAAATACGTCAACATGGACCAGCATTACACCGTCTAACATACTCTGTCAGATGTAACAACTAAATTTGTGAATTCAAGACCTAATCTATTGCATAACACAGTGTTAGTACGAGAAAAACATTACTTACATTCGAAGCCGTGTTTTAAAATGGCGGCGGTCTTGTTGTACTGACGCTCCAAACTGTGTGTTCGTTTGCGTATGATGAACGTGTGACAATTTACTACAACAATTATTTAATTATTCTTTTTCTTTATTTTACTATTTTTAGGGTACATGAAATTTCCAACTTATTTGCACACAATAATATAATTGCATTGTCATAACCTTTATATATTACGGAAAATACGATGACATGAACGAAGTCAAAGTGAAGTTGAAGTCAAAGTCATTCGCCGAACGTATTAGTCATTTTTTTTCTCCCAAACGATAGGGGATAACAAATCCACCTAGCATATAAGTGTACAGTAAAGTCAATTTTATTCAGGAAAGTACATACATAGTTGATTTACAAACATAATGTTGGATTTATAGATAGAGCTAGTGCATACAATACCTAAAGCCAATATAGTAGGCATATAGCATTTCAGGCAACCGGGCAGTATATATGGACCCCTTACTCAAATCTCTGAATATGTTAGATATTAAGTCCCTGCACATACTCTCATGTGTATTTTATATATATAAAACGCTGCACTGTAATGTCAATCCTGACCCTAAAAGCTTCCTAGAAGGTTGTAACAGATCCCATGAGCACCACACCAGAAACAAATACCTATTTGATATTCCAAGAGTACGACTTAGTCAAACTAGAAATGCTTTACAAATCAAGGGACCTCGAATGTGGAATGACCTTCCCAATTATGTTAAAAACTGTACCTCTCCCAACCAGTTTAAGATAAATAAAGATAAATTTATAAGTTAAGAAAAATTCCACAAATCAACAACCCTGTTACTGACCCAGTATTTACCCAAGTCTTTCCTAAATCTAAACTTATCCAATTTATACCCATTGTTTCGTGTTCTATCGTGTGTTGACAATTTTAATAACCTATTAATATCCCCTTTGTTATATCCATTCAGGAAATTGTGGTTGATCTCGAACCCATTAATAATGTGACGACTTATACAGAATTTTGTAACTATATCATCAAGATTGTAACCAGCTTAGCTAAATGTAGTGTGGGGTTCAGTCCCTAAGCCCATATTTGTGCCTCTCTAACCATTTAGGTTACAGGGCAAAAACATAAAAACAAAGGTAACTGCAGAAGGCCTATTGGCCCATACCAGGCATGCAGCTCCTATCTATAACAGATAAACACTAAGTACTACCTAATTAACTCAATGTAACCTACCTAACCACCAAAATGTCAATCCATATCTTTTATTTTAAACAATGCTGTTTTGTTGACCAAATTGTATTTTTACTCTTTTTCTGTCATGTTTCTCCCACCCCTGTTTTTTCCCTTTTTTCTTATTTTTTCTCAACATAATTCATACTTTAATTATGCGGATCAGGACATCACCTGATCAAACACATCAAACATCGTTTGACCACCATCAAACACACACATTTCGTGTGTGTTTGACGCTCACTGATATGTACCAGCGTTGTTTTATATATGGTGCTATTCTATCTTACGCTTTGTTGCTCTTTTTTACCTACGGGCTCATAGAACATTCTATTGCGAAAACATTGGCACAAAAATGAATGACGTACATACAATAATAATGTCAGGACAGTGATATAATTATAAACTTTCAAAGCACTGTATCGCCCATGTGTCGTCTTGTCACCAATACTGGGTAACAGTTCCGCCACTTCCCACACTCTTGCGGGTGGGCAGCGACCATTATTCTACGTTTATATTCATATCACCGTGTTGGGAATTTCATTGCGAGTACATTGATACCAAAATTAACGCTGTAGGACAAGTGTGGAAGTGATAACAATCCCAAGAGTAAAAACATTTTGTTGCTCTTGGGCACTCACGGCGAGTCATCTACGTAGGTATTTATTGGGTGCTGGTATTCATATAACTTTTGGTGACCGTTTTTGCTGATTTTCTTCTAGAGAATGTTATTGCGAACACGTTGGTACCAAAATGAAATACATAGCTCGAGAACTAAGGTCAGGAGAGTAAAAAGAGTATACACATTTTTGTTTTGACGCTTAATTAAGGTTATTGTGAGTACTCATCGCCTGCCTAGAAACTGGAACTAGTAATTCCATCTATCATACATATCATACAAGAGGAGCCACACATCTATGGATCATCCAATAAAATCAGCAGACTTCTAGATGTTACTACTGCTCGGCTTAGACTCGGTTACAAGTATCTCTGGGAATTCTCATTATCTGCTGATGTAGACCTGACCAAATGTAAACTGTGTCAACAAAATTATTCGCACACCCTCCGTCACTATGTGATGGAGTGCGAAAAGATACATGAATTTAGAGACAATTCTATAACCAATGTTCCAGCGATGTGTCAATATTTCATTCAAAATGATCTGCTACCAGAAATTTTAGCCAAATATCCCCAGTTTGCTAACTGTAGATAACAACTAAGTGATTGTAACCTATCCACCGCTGCCCACTGGATGGGGGACGGTGTGCAGGACAAACATATAAATTTTGATACTAGCTCTCCACATATGTCAGTTGCTTAATTTAGAACCTGTACTTGAGGTCGATCTCGAACCCATTGTTGATGTGATGACTTATATTGAATTTTGTAACTAGCTCATCAAGATTGTAACTTGCTTAGCTAAATGAATTGTGGGGTTCAGTCCCTGAGCCCATTATGTGCCTCTGTAACCCTTTCCACAACCGCCCACAAGATGGGTATGGGGTGCATAATGGGGTGGGGTGTCTTGGCCAAACGTGCCACATCAAAACCACAAGTTGACATTGAATGTGAATTAACAATGAGACAAGTAAGATTTATACTAATACATTTATACTAACTCTGTTGAGCGTTGACCATTTATACATCAAATCTGTTGATGTGAGCACTTTAGTTTAGTCTGCCGTTTAAAGAAAAAAAGAGCATATCAATGGTATATCACAGAAAACGAATTTATCATAAACTCATGTATTTGTCTTATCATATTGAACTGCATTCATATTTTTAATATATAACAATATGAATATACAAATTTCTGTAAATCCCCTACCTTGTTGGAATCTGTGGAAATGAATGAGCAAATGTGCTGGCTGAAGGCGCTGAAGGAAACCACATTGGTTTCATTTTGGATACAAATGTCCATGGAAATTCAAAATGGAAACTAATTATATAGTTGAACCTGCAGAGACGAGTTTAAGAATCTGTGTTGAGAGTGATGGACACAGCCTTCACAATTATACTTCAGAGAATGTAAACATCTAAGAGTCATTAGAAATATGTGTAGAATAATAAACCCTACATTGTTTGAGTTAGGGAAAACACCATTTGTGATATATAGATACTATAGCTGTTCCTAAAGATTCACCCTTTTTTGCACCAGCAAGATAACATATAAGATTTTAAGAGTTGACGAATGTTAATATTCTTGTTTGATAAACTGTGAACTTGAGACATAGTTAATAAGAACATATTAACACAACAAAATGTTTTCAGAATCCTTAACACCACTTTCCAACAACTTATATAATTTATATAAATTATTTTAGAGAATAATACATAAATTATATATTTAAACATGATATAGTGTTTAGTGGAATGTATAAGGAGTCAAATTGTGTTAAAAAGAGCAATTTTTAGAAAATTTGGAAAAATACTTTTTTCTGTTCAAATTATAACTAAATGGATTATAAAGGTTTCACTCAGCCAATATATATCATTCACAATTTATTAATGAATTTTACAAAAAAACACCATAAATTTTATATTTAAACATGTAAAAACTATTTGTTTTACATTTGGAAGAAAATAATTGTAGAAAAACAATTTATAATTAAACCTTTGTGTTTGGATTTTTTGAGTAAAAGTTTCTCAAAGGCTCTCCTGCACCATTCTCAATGCAAATCATTCCCACACCTATGGCAAGAGATAGGCGAACGTTGTGTAGATGATTTGTGTTTGCTGGGATTATGAGATTATTGCAGAAATACAGTCCACTTATCATTATGCAAATTGCTATCGAAGTATATAAATTAACGTAAATATAAATTCATATAAATTAAATAAATATAAATCTCACAGGTCGGTTCCCACATTATTTGGTCCTTCGAACCGGATGACGGATTATTTGATCCTATGAACCCACATTTGGTCATCTTAGTACCGGATGAACCAGTTAACCAGTGGATTCATTAAATATACTAGTGCAGTGTTATTTAAACAAAGCCAGCAGTCAATGACGGCGGCGTTGACTCGTGCGTGTTCACGAGCCCCGCTCAGTTCAGATCAGCTTCGTCAGCGGTTTCATGTACACCCACAGATTTGGTGGAGTGTTATTTCGTGAAATGACAGCGCTAATATAGAAGCCAGCCAAATTAGTGACTGTGTCTCCGCGATATTGTTCACAGATTTCGTGGTGTTACATTTCGCGAGAGATTATCTACGAATTTTGTGGAGTTTATTTCGCGAGGTCACTAATAATATTTAATACTTCTAGATAATATTAGAAGTTTCATAGAGGCTAATTAAGAGGCTATTATCAATAATTGTGTATATTATTTCTCCAAAATAGAGAATCATTTAATATATATTGCACTAGTGATCACAGTATAATATTTACTAATTGCCAACCCACAACAGGGTTGGATATTACCATTGACTAGTTGAACTATTATTGCTCATCCTAGTCCCATCATTACCATAGTCAGTTGTACTATATTGATTAACCTAACACCATTAATGAATGGTGCAGACCCTATTTTGGGTGTAATTTTTATCAACTCGAATTGAGTTGTATATATAATAATTTACTTATGATCATTACACCTTTGAGTGATTAATTAGTGTCTATTCCATCCTAGGGTGATATTGAAGAGCTAACCTAAAGGTACTTCCAGTGACACTGGTTGATCACTCAAATCATTAGTGTGTATGATTGTATATATATAATGTGTATTAATTTTAAGTGCTAGCCTCTAGTAGAGGTAGGATTATTGCCTAGTGAGTGCAGAATTTACCCTAGGCTACCATTAGTACTTGCTCACAATTTATGAGCCAGTGGTGCCCAATTAACAAGTCACCATGACTAATCCCCAGAAAGCAAAGCGTGCTTTAATAGCAAGCAAACGTCAACTGACAAGAGATCTCGACCAATATGAACAGTTGTTATATGAGCCTGTAATTAATTATCGTCGGTTGAAAATACCACTATTACAGATTCAAACCCAATTGCATATATTGAAAGCAAATAGGAAATCTTACCAAAATCAAGTCCACGATGACGTAGTAGTTGAAGATGTGGAACCATTCCTGTCTGACCTAGCACAATATGAAGAAGAAACTCAAGGCAGGTTGGAACATTTACACAGGATAATTGAATCAGAACAAATAGCAAGTACATCAAATAAAGTAGATAATGTTATGGATGATCTGGATCTTTTTGAGAATAAATGTAAAGCCAGATTAGATCCTTTAATCAACAAGGATAAAGCTTCACCCAGGAAAGCTTCACTCACAACAGCTTCACCCAATATTATACCACCAGAAATTAAGCAGTTCTCAGACAATTTATCCACAGTCTCTGTGGTTTCTGAAAACCCAATACCTGAGGCTACTAAGTTAACATGCCTCCAAGCTAGAGGTGAAGCTGAACCAGTAGTAGAAAATGTAAATGAAAATAGCGACAGCACTAATTTCCCAGTCCAGCTTCCTAGGAATAATGCTGGCAATGAGAAAACTGTCATACATCTAGTACTACAATTGCTGGATTTACCTCAACCTGATCAGACTGCTGACTCATTACAATCCTTCAGCATGGAGTTTGAGTCACCACTAAGAACATTCAGTCTTAAGGTTGATATAACTACTAGTGAATGGATGACCAAAGTAGTCCTTCAACGAAAATTGTCCAGCGATATACTAGATGAATTATATGCACATCAACATAACACCATCCTGACAGTACAGGACATCACTGAAGGTTTACATTCCATCATAAACAAACGACGAGCAAATGAGGAAGTTAAAGCCTCATGCAAGCCTTCAGAAATAGAAAATAAGAGTCAATTAAAGGGTAAAACAACTTCCCCAAATATACATCAGTCAATTACTCTAACATCAAGTTGCAGAAAATCTGACAATGCAGCAGCAACCTCCAAGCCTACTGTTACTAGTTCACCCAAACCGGTAACTTCCAAACGTGCAGTAGGCTGGGGGACATGTATGTTCTGCAAAAAGAAACATTCAACATACCGTTGTGCTAATTATCCAACCAGAGACACTCGTATGGAGCGACTCCAGGAATTAGGGAGATGTGCAAGGTGTCTCAAGTCACACAACATAGACTATTGTGATACCCAATTCAACACCTGTAACAGGTGTAGAAGAGGTAGGCACCATGCAGCACTGTGTAAATATACGAAATTAACGTATTCAAGACCCAAGGTGGAAGATAGCATTCCCACCACAGTACAGTACTGCAAGGTGCGCAAACAAAGAGTGTCCAATCGGCAAAGTCTAAAGGTAATACGACTTTGCCTACTGCCCAAATTACCATCCTGAATAAGAGGGCCAAGGTCCATACCCGTGGGTTGTTTGACCAAGGATCCCAGAGAACATATGTCACTAAAAAGCTGGCAGATGAACTACAATTAAGGCCTGTAGCCCAGATGTCATTCAACATCTCAGGGTTTGTAACAGATGCAGGACCTCAAGTCTACCAGGTGGTACAACCATCAGTACGTTTAGGCAGGTACGTCTGTCGAGTACAAGCTATTGTGGTGGACAAAATACCAGTAGACCTACAAGTTCAAGGTCTGAGAGCAACAGCCAAATTCCTGAGAAATAGAGGAATAAAATTGGCAGATAATATTAAGTCTGATCACCTCAGCGACTTCGGTCTCCTTGTAGGGACAGACTATTGTCATCGATTCATCGGTAACCCTACTAAATATCAGGGTATAACCATGTTAAACTCTGCAGGAGGTAAATTACTCTCAGGCCCAGTATCAAGCCTGAGGAGACCTATACCTGCAGATAAACAATACCAATAGAAATCTAAATTTGTCAGCTGATTATATTTCTCCAGTAGCATTATACTAAGGAGATTACAGCTGACTATAGTAACAGAGGTTGATGTTAGTATCATCATTTGAAGCTGAAGATGAGTTCATGAGGCCTCAGTGGCAAATCAGTGAACAGTAGCCTAAAACAGCTACAAGTCACTGCGACCAATGTCACTGATCCCACTGCAGTCTCAGAACCATACTTTACTTTAATGATGAGCTATTCAATCTTCTGAATCAATTAACTAAATTAAACCCCAATAAATCTGATGACTGATTTGATACATTTATTATTTAATCAAGATGTATTCCATGGGCCTCAGTGTTTATATATCAGTGACTAGTTACCTGAACAAACTTCAAGTTATATCTAATGTCACTGATCTCACTGCAGTCCCTGAATCATACTTGACTGTAGTACTTGATCACATCCAGTCTTCTGGGTTAAATAATATGTAATAAGGCTTGAATATTAGCCTTTCAAGAGTTGACAGGGAAATGAAATCGCATTAGACTTCTAACCCCTGCAACTCTAGTACGGGACATCCATCCTGTACGAACAGACGCACAAATGTGTGATTACTAACTACTAACATCAAATTAATCTAATAATTCGAAGGAGGAGTATCGGTGTTCGTCTGTTCTAATTAGGACTTCGACCCGTGAGCAGCCCCTGGGGAATTATGTCGGAAAATCCGACACCATTTAATATCATACAGATAATAGCTGTATTACCAACAAGTAACCCATAGAAAACGTAACTTGTAGTGGAATTACCGTCTATAGAAAACGGGATATCATCACCACATACTATTATATTCTCCACCTATTATGGTGGGAATTATTCTTAAATACATTAGTCTTTGGACTTTACCATCATAAAACATCTTATATAAATTAACTTAATTATCAATATTAAAGTAGAGTAAATGTGACCCTTCTATCACTTTCTGAAATCTGGACAATGTAAGCCAGGCATCAGGGAGGAAGGAGGGCAGCCATTGTTGATACTAGACCAGAGGCTCACACGGGAGCAAATTCGGCTCCTGTTAATTTTACTTGGACGTAGTGTTATGGAAACCAAAGGTGTACCATTATCACACGCTGTCAACAAATTCAAGTTAAGTGTTATTTCCGAAACCCATGTATCTTTCATTTATGGCCATTAATGTCATTATATAGGGTGACCCGGTTAGAGCACGACATAGCCTCAAACTAAAGGTAATTAAGCCAGGTCTTTATTGTTCCATGTATAGTGTTTTCTCTGATATAGCTTGTCATATATAGGATTCTGGCTTCACAGCTAGCGCACTTTTGACAGGTCAAGACGAGGAAGCAAGATTTTGTGCACCAGTTACTGGGTGATGGAAGCTACCTCAAAGAGGATAATTTGGTGTACACCCTAGTTATACCTGGTGTACTAACCTGCTGTACTATAAGATAAGGAACCTTTTCAATGTATGTAGTTAATACTGTAGTTTGATTGGCTGCATATATATAAATTTAATAAACCCCCCTAATGTGTAGAGGATCGATTTATGAGATTATTGCAGAAATACAGTCCACTTATCATTATACAAATTGCTATCGAAGTATATAAATTAACGTAAATATAAATTCATATAAATTAAATAAATATAAATCTCACAGGTCGGTTCCCACACTTCCTTCTATTAAATTGCTTGTCTTGAGTCCTGCTGAGTAGGGTCTCATTCTTTGGTCCCTTTGTAATTTCATCCTCACTCTCACTGTCTCGCTGTCTGTTAATATTTTGTCGTGTATTTCTGTTCCTTACTACTTCAAACGGTCTGTTATCATCTTGTCTGTCCTCACTACCACTTAGGCATACCGCCTCAGCCATTTTCTCGACACTCATAGGCACTGTCAACAATCGAGAATAAATTCACAATATCCTGTATCACCACGTGCAAAAACGAAGAGTGTGGGGCAATAATCCACCTCCCACCAAGCAGCGGACGCCAAGAGCCCCAAAACGCACTACCTAATAAATTCCCTGTAACCTTCCTTACCACTGTAATGTCAACCCATGTCTGTTTTTTTTTTTTTTAAACATCGCTGTTTGTCGACCTAATTATATTTGTGCTGCTTTTTTCAGCCATGTTCCCCCCTTTCTTATTTTTATTTTTATTTGTTCTCAACTCATTTTATACTTTAAACTCAATTAGTATTAGGTTTTAGTCTTTAATGTTTTTCCTGCCGGAAATGCTTTGCGTAATAGTTGCTTTAGGCATTATATGTACTAGCTCTATCTATAAACCTATCAATTTTTGTAAAAATCTCTTGTATGTATGTACTTACCTGAATAAACATTTATTTAATTATTTTATTTAAAAACGACAGAATCAAGTAGTTTATGTTGGTCTGTTTCATCTTGGTAACAGTGTGTTGCTGTTGGTTAAAATGGTTCTCAAACTTTTGTAACATTTCTTCCTGTTTTCTAGTGGTTTCATCTGGTTTGCAGTTAGTAAGTGTGTTCTTGAGACAGCTTAATTCTTGTTCGAGGAGGTCGACTTTGGTAGATAGATTTTGATTATTCTTGAGTAAGGCTCCAGCTTCATCCTGCAAAGATAATAATGAACCTTGCAGGTTTATTGTTATAAATAAAAAAATAAATAAAATTTTTATTCAGGTGAGGTACATACATACAAGGTAAGATACAAAGTTGATGGATTTATAGATAGAGCTAGTACATACAATGCCTCAAGCCACTATTACGCAAAGCGTTTCGGGCAGGAAAAACATTAAAGACTAAAACTTTATACTAATTGAGTTTGAAGTATAAAATGTGTTTAGAACAAATAATAAAACAAAATAAGAAAGGGGGGAACATGGCTGAAAAAGCAGCACAAATACAATTAGGTCGACAAACAGCGTTGTTTAAAAAAACAGACATGGGTTGCCAATAGAGGGGTAAGGTACGTTACAGGGAATTTATTAGGTAGTGCTTCGCTTTTATCTTAAACTGGTTGAGAGAGGTACAGTCTTTAACATGGTTGGGAAGGTCATTCCACATTCTGGGCCCCTTGATTTGTATAGCATTTCTAGTTTGATTAAGTCGTACTCTTGGAATATCAAAACTGTATTTGTTTCTGGTGTGGTGCTCATGGGATCTATTACAACCTTCAATGAAGCTTTTGAGGTCAGCATTGGCATTACAGTTCAGCGTTTTATATATGTATAATACACATGAGAGAATGTGCAGTGACTTAATATCAAGCATATTCAGAGATTTGAGTAGGGGTACCGAATGATGTCTGGGGCCAGAGTTGGATATTGTTCTAATAGCAGCTTTGTGTTGAGTAATCAGAGGACGTAAATGATTTTGGGTAGTAGAATCCGAAGCACAAATACCATAGTTGAGATATGGATAGATGAGGGAGTAATAGAGAGTCACCAGGGCAGGGCAGGCTACATAATATCTGATCTTAGAAAGAATGCCAACAGTTTTTGAAACTTTTTTTGATATATTTAGAATGTGTCCCTGGAAATTCAGCTTGTGATCAATGAGAACGCCAAGGAACTTACCATCTAATTTGTTACAAATTTGGGTATTGTTTATTTAGAGATTTATTTGATTAGAGGATTTATTGCCAAACAGAATATAGAAAGTTTTGTCAATGTTAAGGGTGAGTTTGTTGGCAGTTAGCCAAAGATGGACTTTATTTAGCTCAGTATTTACTGTGGCATTTAGAGCAAGGGGGGTCAGGACTGGAGTAAATGAAGGTTGTGTCGTCAGCAAATAGAATTGGTTTGAGGTGTTAGGAGGCATTTAGAAGGTCATTAATGTAGATGAGAAAGAGGAGAGGGCCAAGTATGCTGCCCTGATGAACATCGATGTTGATGGGTAGGGTGGGAGAAATTGAATTATTCACAGAAACATACTGGAGCCTGTCAGTAAGGTAAGATTTGAGGTATTACAGGGAGTGTCCTCTGACTCCATAATGATGTAATTTAAGAAGGTTTTGGTGGTTGACAGTTTCAAAAGCCTTATGCAGGTCCACAAATACCCCAACAGGGAACTCATTTTTATCAAGAGATGAATGAATCAAGTTAATCATACTAATAAGTGCATCGTTAGTGTTTTTTTTGGATCTGAAGCCATATTGACAAGAGCTAAGTATATTGTGTTTGGCTAGATAAGAGTAAAGCTGCTTGTAAATTAGTTTTTCAAATATTTTTGACAAGTTAGGCAGGATTGATATAGGTCTGTAGTTGATAACATCTGTGAGATCACCACATTTGAGGACAGGGGTTACTCTCGCTTTTTTTAGAATATCTGGAAAGGTTTGGAGTTCAAGTGACTTGTTGAAGAGCAATGCAATAGCAGGGGCTAAAGATCTGGAGACTTTTTTGTAAATTAAAGTTGGTATCTCCTCAAGGGCACTAGACTTGGTTTTAAGGGAAAGGATTATCTCATTGACGTCAGTGGAATTTGAAGGCTTTAGGTACAGAGATTGTGAATAGTTACCTGTAAGTTAGTCCTTAACATCAGTACTGGAAGATGGAATGTCATTTACAAGGGATGACCCAATGGAAGAGAAGAACCTATTGAACTCAATAGCAGAATCAGAGGCTGAAAGCTGACAGTCGTTATAAGACAGGAATATTGGCTTGTTATTTAAAATCTTCTTTGATCCCAATATTTGTGAAATTGTGCTCCAAGTTTTTTTAATGTTGCTCTTTATTTGGGTAAATTTATCTTCGTAGTATTTAGTTTTGGCTCGTCTAATTATTTTAGATAGCAATTACGGGTAATTCTTTGAGAATTCTTTGGAGACGGTTCCTAACCTATACTTCTTCTCTAGGTCATGTTTTTTATTAATGGATTTAAGTATTCCCTTTGTAAGCCAAGGATTGTTAAGCCTTTTGGTTGTGACTTGTTTCGTAAACATAGGACAGTGGGTGTTATAAAGACTGAGAGTTTTTTGAAGAAAAGATTGCACTGCTAGGTTGATATCCCCTATGTTACCTAACTCAGACTTCCAGTTGACATTATCAGCAGCAGTTATAAAATTGCCTATAGCAGTTTCATTGTGCAGCCTAAAGCTTAACTCCCTTGTCTCTAGAGGTGGTTTGTTAATGTTAGTTAAGAGAAATGTGGGGTAATAGTCTGTAGTGTTATCGGTGATTATACCTGAAGTAAGCGGAGAGGTTATGTTGGTCCAGATGTGATCTAGAGTTGTGGCAGTACTATCAGTGATTCTAGTAGGTCTAGTGATTAAGGGTATGAGCAAGCAGGAATTCATACAGTTGAGGAAGCTAACAGCAGTAAGGTGTTCAGGCTCGCAGAGGTCAATATTAAAGTCCCCTGCGATAATTAGATGGTTTTTGTTCAGTCTATTATCTAGTATTAGATTTCTAAGGTTTGAGTTGAATTCGGACACATCTGTGTTAGGAATTCTATAGACTGCACCCACAGACAGGACAGACTCAGCACCCTTGACTCTGAAACTGGCGAAGATATACTCCCCACAGCAGTCTCTAGTTCTAATTACTGTTAAGTATGTTAGTTTTTTTTATTTTTTCTGATTTTTTGTTTTTTATTTTATGTAACTTCTGTGTCCTCCCTGGCTATCTATTGGATCTTTATTTTACTTCTAAATTGTTACTATTTTATTGTATTTGCTTTTATTCTTGTGTTTTGCTTTATCGTGTATCTTGTATCGTGATCCCTCTGCATCCCTATGCACACTGATATTGATCCTGATCAAAATCTTCTGTCTCATATCTACACCAACCAGCACATTGATCATCATTATTGCAAGTATTTCACAGCACACCAGTCTAAAAACAAACTTCAAAATAGCACCTGTCTATCAGTTTATAACCAAAATGTTAGATCACTTGGTAAACATTTTGACGATTTAAATGCATTACTCACAGCAATAGGTACTAACCTATCGTTCATTTTTTTAACAGAAACTTGGCTAAATAAAGACTATACCCAACTCTACAACTTAGCTGGTTATAAAGCCATTCATAACTGTAGGCCTAATAAAAAAGGTGGTGGCACAGCTATATATTACCGAGATACATTTATCTAAAACAGTGTTATTAGTGACAGAGATGACTACTGTGAATATACTTTTGCTCAGTTTACAATTAAATCCCTTAAATCCTCTTTGACTATTGGAGCCATCTATAGATTTCCCAGTACTAACATAGCTTCTTTCTCAGACAACCTAAGGAATCTTATTATAAACAACAATCTCAACAAAAACAACATCATTCTGGGAGGAGATTTTAATATTGACCTGGGTCAACAAAATTGCTCTCAAGTTGACTATTTCCTTAACAGCATGAACTCCTGTATGCTAATCCCCACAATCACCAAACCTACCCGAGTCACTCAAACATCAGCCACTACCTTGGACCACATATGGACAAACATAACAGCTCCCCTTGTATCTGGTATAATCTACGACAGAACAACTGACCACTATCCTACCTTTCTCATAGCGAACATGGACATAACACCACCAAAAAGCAAGAAACTTTCATTTAGGCTACACAGTGAATCAGCTTTAGACAATCTTACAGAGGCACTTCACAATATTAACTGGGATTCTGAATTCAATAATACCCATGATATAAATTCATTAGCTAACCTCTTCCTCTCCAAAACTCTAAGCCTCTACAACCTTCATTGTCCCCTTCTTACCAAGCAAGTAACTGACAAAAGATTAAACAATCCATGGCTCACAAGTGGCATTCTCAACTCAATCAACAAGAAACATGAATATGAAAAGAAACTTAGGATTGGCCTAGTTTCAAAGGAAGTAGCTAAAAGGTACTCATCAATGCTTACCAGTATCATAAGAAAGGCAAAACTTGCATATTATGTGAATAGATTCAATGAAGCAAAAGGCAACATGAAAAGCACTTGGAAAACTATCTCTAGTATCCTAGGAACTAAACAACACTCACATAACCAAATAAAACTCTACAAGGATGGGGATATACCGTCAACTGATTTAGAAATGGCAAATGAATTTAATAGTTTCTTTTCATCGGTTGGTGCTAATCTTGCCAGTAAAATCCCACAGACTCAGACACATATTAACACATATCTCTCAGGCAGCTATCCAAACTCTCTTCTCCTTTCACCAATCAGCCCGGCAGATGTTGTGTCCATCATACATTCTCTAAAAACCAAGGCAGGGAACACCAGTGAAATTCCGTCCATTGTGTACAAGAGAGCCTCCCATGCCCTTGCCCCACCCATAGCACTACTGTTCAACAAATCTATAGAGTATCACACCTTCCCTGATATCCTCAAAAAAGCAAGAGTAACGCCAGTCCATAAAGGAGGCAATCCGGCGGACATAAACAATTATAGACCAATATCAAATCTACCCATTCTATCAAAAATATTTGAAAAAATTATTTACAAACAGCTCTATTCCTACCTCGTAAAATTCGACATACTCAGCCCCTGCCAGTTTGGCTTCCGGTCCCAAAAGAGCACCAATGATGCAATCATTAGTCTCCTTGACATTATCTACTCAGCCCTTGACAAAAATGAGTTTCCGATTGGACTCTTCATTGACCTAAGAAAAGCCTTTGATACTGTTAATCACAACTACCTCTTACTTAAACTCCAGCATTATGGAATCCGAGGCCTTGCCCTTGACTACATCCGATCCTATCTTAGTGACAGACACCAATATGTAACCATCAATGATACAACTTCTTCCACTCTACCAATTACCGTTGGAGTGCCACAGGGCAGCATCTTAGGACCTCTTCTATTTCTTATATATATAAACGATCTGCCTAATGTCTCTAATATTCTCAAACCTATATTGTTTGCTGACGATACTACCCTTATCTACTCAAACCTCAACCCACATACACTAAATAATGTTGTGAATAATGAATTAAAAAAAGTCCACTTATGGATGTCAACGAACAAACTAACATTAAACATCGAAAAGACTTACTACATCTTATTTGGAAGCAAATCATCAAATGCAATTCAGCTACAGATAGACAACATTAACATCAGTAATAAAAATGATGGCAAGTTTCTTGGCCTATTCCTAGACAAGAGACTCAACTTCAGCACCCACATTCAACACATAACTAAGAAAGTCTCTAAGACAGTTGGTATACTCTCCAAAATCAGATATTATGTTCCTAACTCTGCTCTCCTCTCACTATATTATGCACTAATCTACCCCTATCTTAATTATGGTATCTGTGCATGGGGGTCTACCACTGCAAACCACCTTAAGCCCATCATCACACAGCAAAAATCTGCTATCAGAATAATAACTAACTCTGCTTTCAGACAACACTCAGCTCCCTTGTTTAAATCCCTAAACTTGCTAAATATTAACTCCCTCCACACATTCTCTTGTGTCAACTACATTTACAAAACCCTGTTCTTAAATGCAAACCATGCTCTGAAACTCTCCCTGGACAGATGTAATAGGACCCATTATCACCACACCAGAAATAAATATCTCTTTGATATCCCCAGGGTCAAACTTAATCTGTGTAAACACTCTATGCAAATTAAGGGACCTAGTCTATGGAACTCACTCCCTAGTGAATTGAAAAACTGTAAAACTTTTGCCTTATTTAAAAGCAAAACCAAAAAGTACCTAACTTCATCTTCTTAGTTTCCTACACTGAGCTTTAAATTTGCTCTGTACCTAGTGTTACCCAATCTCCTAATTTTTATGTAATATCAAACAACCTTATCATTGTGTTCATTGCTGTCTTCTTTTATGTGCTAGCCATATGCTGTATTGTGACTACCAATTTTTGTCAACTACCATTCAAGCTGTCATTGCAATCAATCTTATATTGTTTCTGCTGTATTGTGCCTACCAATTTGTTGTCAACTACCATTTTAAGCTGTCATTGCAATCAATCTTAGCTACCTATGTGCTTTAATATACTGTACCTACAATTTTCTCTCATTTTTTTTTTTTTTTTTTTTTTTTTTTCATTCCATGTAATCTGTTATCATTTTTTTGTCTATAAATTTTGCAAGTATTTACCTCCTTAAAATTTTCTTAGATTAAGGACCTGCCCGAAACGCTGCGCGTGCTAGTGGCTTTACAAGACTGTAATTACCATATTTGTATCCTCACATTCCTTATGTACATTCTTGTATATGCATAAATAAATAAATAAATAAATAAATAAATAATATAAATAAATACACTTCAGGCAACTATTATCCAAACTGTCAATTATATTAAGATGATTGTGAATTACATAATCCTGACTGGGATTATATATTAGTATTACTCAATTTATATCAAGGTTGTATATTAGGTGTGAGATCTTTTGAATTCTGTGTTGAGTCCCACTCTGTTTAATGTACTAGTAAGATTATATTCTATTATTAAATTGTTGTGTTTTGCTATAATTACTTTCTATTTTACAGCAGATTTGTTTTTCATCTGTTCCTGTAATTGCTTATCTTATTGTATCGTGACATTAACTATATCTATATTGATATATATTATCTATCTATTGTTAATTACAGTGTACTTGAGAGTACCTGTAAGCAATCTACCTCATTTTTCATTTTGATGCTCAATTTGTTTTGGTATTGCTTAGTCTTGTTTATACTCTTGTTTTGTATATCTATATCTTGTGTTTTGTATAGTCCATGTTTTATCTTTAATCTCATTTATTACCTAGGTTGCCTAGCCTAGCCATACTCCCTTACTCCATTGTACCCCTGTAAGCCCCTTTTGTGTTTGTTTTGTACAGTATTGTGTACATTTTTTTTCCCTATTTTATAGCTTATTTCTACCTTGTAATTTGCCTTTCTTCCCTTGTTTTTCCTGCAATCAGCTTTTTTATGCAGTCAAGTATAGACCCAGAACTTAACCTCTTATCCACTATCTATGACAATAATCACTTTAATGATCTAAATAGCAGATATTTTGCAGCACATGATGTAAACAATGTATTAACTCATAATCACAATATCTCTGTAATCAATTTGAACGTTAGATCCCTAGTTAAACACTTCGATGATGTTAGTGCCTTGATTGAAGCTATTGACAACAAATTCTCTTTTATTATACTTACTGAAACATGGTTGAAAGAGGATACTACTCAACTCTTTAACATGCCTAACTACTCAGCAATTCACAACTGTCGTCAACTTCAGAGAGGTGGTGGCACTGCTCTTTACTACCACCAAGAACTAACATGCTTAAAAGAAATTAGAACTAGAGACTGCTATGGGGAGTATATCTTCGCCAGCTTCAGAGTCAAGGGTGCCGAGTCTGTCCTGTCTGTGGGTGCAGTTTATAGAATTCCTAACACTGATGTGTCCGAATTCAACTCAAACCTTAGAAATCTAATACTTGATAACAGACTAAACAAAAACCACCTAATTATCGCAGGGGACTTTAATATTGACCTCTGCGAGCCAGAACACCCTACTGCTGTTAGCTTCCTCAACTGTATGAATTCCTGCTTCCTCATACCCTTAATCACTAGACCTACTAGAATCACTGATAGCACTGCCACGACTCTAGATCACATCTGGACAAACATAACCTCTCCGCTTACTTCAGGTATAATCACCGATAGCACTACAGACCATTACCCCACATTTCTGTTAACTAACATTAGCAAACCACCTCTTGAGTCAAGAGAGATACGTTTTAGACTACACAATGAAACTGCTATAGACAATTTTATAACTGCTACTGATAATGTCAACTGCGAGTCCGAGTTAGGTAACATAGAGGACATCAACCTAGCAGTTCAATCTTTTCTTCAAAAAACTCTTAGCCTTTATAATACCCACTGTCCTATGCTTACAAAACAAGTCACAACCAAAA
Organism: Procambarus clarkii; assembly: GCF_020424385.1. Lineage (NCBI taxonomy): Eukaryota > Metazoa > Arthropoda > Malacostraca > Decapoda > Cambaridae > Procambarus > Procambarus clarkii. The sequence goes on along the minus strand of NW_025574385.1, from coordinate 75,272 downwards.
GGCTTAACAATCCCTGGCTTACAAAGGGAATACTTAAATCTATTAATAAAAAACATGACCTTGAGAAGAAGTATAGGTTAGGAATTGTCTCCAAAGAATTCTCAAAGAATTACTCATTATTGCTATCTAAGATAATTAGACGAGCCAAAACTAAATACTACGAAGATAAATTTACCCAAATAAAGAGCAACATTAAACAAACTTGGAGAACAATTTCACAAATATTGGGATCAAAGAAGTCTTTAAATAACAAACCGACTCTCCTGTCTAATAACGATGGTCAGCTTTCAGCCTCTGATTCTGCTATTGAGTTCAATAGGTTCTTCTCTTCCATTAGTTCATCCCTTGCTAATGATATTCCATCTTCCAGTACTGACATTAAGGACTATCTTACAGGTAACTATCCACAGTCTCTGTACCTAAAGCCTATTAATTCCACTGACGTCAATGAGATAATCCTTTCCCTTAAAACCAAGTCTGGTGCCCTTGAGGAGATACCAACTTTAATCTACAAAAAAGCCTCCAAATCTTTAGCCCCTGCTATTGCTTTGCTCTTCAACAAGTCACTTGAACTCCAAACCTTTCCAGATATTCTAAAAAAATCGAGAGTAACGCCTGTCCACAAATGTGGTGATCTCACAGATGTTAACAACTACAGACCTATATCAATCCTGCCAAACTTGTCAAAATTTTTTGAAAAACTAATCTATAAGCAGCTTTACTCATATCTAGCCAAACTCAATATACTTAGCCCTTGCCAATATGGCTTCAGGCCCAAAAAAAGCACCAACGATGCACTTATTAGTATGCTTACCTCGATTCATACAGCTCTTGATAAAAATGAGTTCCCTGTTGGGTTATTTGTGGACCTGCGTAAAGCTTTTGATACTGTCAACCACCAAAACCTTCTTCTCAAATTACATCATTATGGTGTCAGAGGACACTCCCTACAATACCTCAAATCCTACCTTACTGACAGGCTCCAATGTGTTTCTGTGAATAATACAATTTCTCCCACCCTACCCATCAACATTGGTGTTCCCCAGGGCAGCATACTTGGCCCTCTCCTCTTTCTCGTCTACATTAATGACCTTCCAAATGCCTTCCAACACCTCAAACCAATTCTATTTGCTGACGACACAACCTTCATTTACTCCAGTCCTGATCCCCTTGCTCTAAATGCCACAGTAAATACTGAGCTAAATAAAGTCCATCTGTGGCTAACTGCCAACAAACTCACCCTTAACATTGACAAAACTTTCTATATTCTGTTTGGCAATAAATCCTCTAATCAAATAAATCTCAAAATAAACAATACCCAAATTTGTAACAAATTAGATGGCAAATTCCTTGGCATTCTCATTGACCACAAGCTGAATTTCCAGGTACACATTCTAAACATATCAAAAAAAGTTTCAAAAACTGTGGGCATTCTTTCTAAGATCAGATATTATGTACCACGCCCTGCCCTGGTGACTCTCTATTACTCCCTTATCTATCCATATCTCAACTATGGTATTTGTGCTTGGGGCTCTACTACCCAAAATCACTTATGTCCTCTAATTACTCAACACAAAGCTGCTATTAGGACAATATCCAATTCTGGCCCCAGACATCACTCGGTACCCCTACTCAAATCTCTGAATATGTTAGACATTAAGTCACTGCACATTCTCTCATGTGTATTATACATATATAAAACGCTAAACTATAATGCCAATCCTGATCTCAAAAGCTTCATAGAAGGTTGTAACAGAACCCATGAACACCACACCAGAAATAAATACAGTTTTGATATTCCTAGAGTACGACTTAAGGGGGCGATAGTTAGGGTTCATAAAAGTTGTTCTAGTGCAATGAAAATTTATTGACGTGTTACACGTGAAGAGGGCTGCAAGTGGTCCAAGTTTCAGCATCGCAGCCTAAATAGAGAGGGAGAAAAAAAAAAAAAAACTTTTTTTAACCATTTTTTTACATGTTTTAAAGTTGATATAACAAATACAAATATCAACTGATATTATTTCTATGATACTCAGCTATCACAATACTATATAATAAAGGTTGTCTAGTGGCATTATTATCCCAAACCTATTTAGTGCAATAATACAAATTTTCAAAGTTCACCCAAAAAATTATGCAACAAAATGATGTTTATAAATATATATAAAATCAATAAATGATCTTAGGGGAAATATATAACTTGAGTTTTTAGAGGCACAGACTCTACATATAATGTGCAAGTTCCATGTAAATTGAATAATAAATAAAAAAGTTATTCAACCATATAGTTGCAAATTAGTTACCTGTAAAAAATGAAGGTCAAAGTTCAGCCACCTTTGGCTGAGGTTGATGAACTACCAATTTCAATCAAAATTACCACCCTTGTAGATTGGCATTCCTTCAGTAAGGTGTGTAAGTTCCATGAAGATTGCCTGATAAAAAAAAAAAAAAAAAAAATTATTAAAAAAAAAAAAAATAAAAAAAAATAAAAAAAATAAAAAAAAAGACAGCAGCTTTATATTTACAATTATTTATGATATAGTATCAAGATATAAAACATAATACATACTAACCTAATATAATTGGTCTGAAATATGCAACATCTTGCAACATCAAGAGGGAGAACGTCTTGAGTTGCAGGTCTAAGATCTTGAGTGGCAGGTGCCGCAGGTGGTGTGGCAGGTGCCGCAGGTGGTGTGGCATGTGCAGCAGGAGGTGTGGCAGGTGCCACAGAGGTGTGGCAGGTGCCACAGGAGGTGTGGGTGCCTGGGTGTGAGGCGAGGTAGTGTGTTGTGGGGGCGGGAGGCTGCCCTCTCTCTTCACTCAAGGGAACTCTTGTTTTGCCTCAGTGTGGCTTTACGCTCCTTCTTTACTTGGCTAACGCGTAGAGCTCTTGCCTTTAGAGCTTTCTTCTTGTCCGATACTATATCCATTGTGCAGTATATGCAAGAAAATACGATCTGTGCGAGCGCGTCAGGCATGCGACCGCCGGCACAGACACTGAGAGGGTGACTAAGCCAGTAAATCGGATTATAGCCCCTCCCTCTCACAGAAGACAGTTGCCAGCGAGTGTGTTTATAATTTGTATATGCATAACAAGATATTCTCCACTCTATTGCGAAATACTAGACGCTTACAACGTATGACGCATCACCCTACGGCGCACCCGAGCCGCGAGGACCAGATTTCGGGCAATTGCGGCTGGAAAATTTGCTCTAATTACGTTATTTATTATCATAACATTAAACGGTTTGCACCACGGTGTTGCCAGAACGTTGTAGTATTTTTATAAATTTTTCGTGTTTGGCCGAATTTTTTCGGCCAAACAATTATAACGCCCTCTTCAAACTAGAAATGCTCTACAAATCAAGGGGCCCAGAATGTGGAATGACCTTCCCAACCATGTTAAAGACTGCACCTCTCTCAACCAGTTTAAGTTAAAAGTGAAGCTATACCTAATAAATTCCCTGTAACCTACCTTACCCTTCTATTGTCAACCAATGTCTGTTTTTTTCTTTAAAGAGCGCTGTTTGTCGACATAATTGTATTTGTGCTGCTTTTTCATCTATGTTTTCATTTCTTGTTTTCATTCTACTCATTATGCTCAATTAGTATTAAGCTTGTCATTTAAGTTTATCATGCCCGAAACGCTTTGCGTAATAGTGGCTTTAGGCATTGTATGTACTAGCTCTACCTATAAGTCAAACAATCCTTGTAAAAATTTATTGTATGTATGTACCTTACCTAAATAAAATTGTATTGTATTGTATTGTATTGTATATAATGAGGATGGAGTTGAATCTGCAGAGTATTGGGGATAGAATTGTAGAGATAAATGTAGCCTCTGTCATTAGATTAATGAGAGGTGGGGGAGCTAATGAATTAATCCTCTTGGTTCAAAAGGTGGGAAGTAGTGAACAGTGTATGATGAAGAAGAGAGCATATATGAATAACTTATGTTCTAATGTTATAAAGTATGATGTTATTACAGAGTGTATTGCTGTGCCAAAGAGAAAATTCACACCACCATGGGAGGATTGTAATGTAGATGTAGTAATTACTCCCTTGCAAAAGAAAAAAAGTATGTATGAAATAGGAGAGCTGAGGGCAACATATGATTGTATAATTAGAAAACAGAAAACACACTACATGTATATTGTGATGGGTCAGTAGCTAGGGATGGGAAAGGCAGGATGTGGAGTCTCGATCAGGGAGTACACTGACATCGGCACTGTAGATACTGTTATTGGACGCCGCTTAACTGACAATGTTTCTTCAACGCAGGCTGAACTCCAAGGTGTATTAGTAGGATTACAAGAAGTAGTCAAATGTGCTAAAAATGCTTGCTTCTTTATTGACAGTAGAGGAGCGTTAGAGTCTATAAATAGCAGACGCCCAGTATATCAGAATATTGTGATAGAGTGTAGAGAGAATATTAAGAAATTAGAAAAAAACTGGGTATAACGTAAGATTCATGTGGATCCCTTCACATGTGGGAATACTGTTGAATGAGGTAGCGAAGAGAGCCACTGAAAAAACTCTTATTGATATTGTATGTCAGTTAACCTTGAAACAAATAAAAACAAGAATCATGATGATCCAAGAGGGTGAATAAATGATAAAGAGAATGGCAATGCATGACAGTAGTAACACACTTAAGAATTATTAAATAATAAATACAAATTCGTCCTTCACTTATGGTAAAGGAAAGTCTACTTGGAAGGATTCAATTTACATGAGATTAAGATTAGGATATAAATATATCTGGCAATACGGTGTTGATGTCAGTGAAAAAGATAAGGAGTGTAAATTATATAGTATGCTGCACGCCCACACCTTAGAACATTATGTATTAGAGTGTCAACTTATTAAAAACTATAGAAATAAGGAAATAAATAGTGTACCTTATTTATTTATTTATGCATATACAAGAATGTACATAAGGAATGTGAGGATACAAATATGGTAATTACAGTCTTGTAAAGCCACTAGCACGCGCAGCGTTTCGGGCAGGTCCTTAATCTAAGAAAATTTTAAGGAGGTAAATACTTGCAAAATTTATAGACAAAAAAATGACAACAGATTACATGAAATGAAAAAAAAAAGAAGATGAGAGCAAACAATTATCAAATTGTTTGGATGTTTGATAATGGTATGATAGACAGTATACTTAGGAGCTACAAGAATTTTGCCCCAAGAGTGTAACAATTATATGCTGTACTTACTATATTAACCTGCAATGTTAAATGGGATTCTTGTAATGTTATTTGTCTATTTGTACTCACTGAATCTGTGCGCCCCTTGAGGGATTTGAAGTAGAGGGGGGTAGAAACAGCCTAAGCTACTCTATCCCTTTGAGATGTATTTCTTGCTTATCTCAATAAACATACTTGAACTTGAATCCACACGGTCCGTCTAATTACCGCAAGGTACCACAAGCTTCACTAAGCTTCTTGACAATACGTTCGTAATGAATAAATATGATATATTTACTCATATATAGTGTAGGTGCTGAATGTACAACACGAAAAAACATAATTTTGATCTGAAAAATTATCTTTTTATAAAGAAATTAGACAAAAATAAAGAGTTGGTGATGCCAAATCAATTCGACAATCCAAGCGTCGGTTAGGTTAGGTTTGATTTGGTTAGGTTAGGTTAGGTTAGGTTAGGCTACGTTAGGTTAGGTTAGGTCAACCTAACCTAACATATCATATTTATTCATTACTAATGTATTACTAATGATCTTTTTATAAAGAAATTAGACAAAAATAAAGAGTTGGTGATGCCAAATCAATTCGACAATCCAAGCGTCGGTTAGGTTAGGTTTGATTTGGTTAGGTTAGGTTAGGTTAGGTTAGGCTACGTTAGGTTAGGTTAGGTCAACCTAACCTAACATATCATATTTATTCATTACTAATGTATTGACAGGAAGCTTTGTGTAGCTTGTGGTAATGAGTCGACCCGCCCCACAACATTGTCACTTGTATCGTCGACTTGATTTGGCATCACTAGGTCTTTATTTTCAAATCAAATGTTTATTTAGGTAAGGTATATACATACAAGAGATTTTACAAAGAGTGATGGATATATAGATAGTTCTAGTACATACAATGCCTAAAGCCACTATTACGCAAAGCGTTTCGGGGCATGAAAAACTTATTTAACTAAAGCTTAATACTAATTGAGCATAAAGAATAAAATGAGTTGAGAACAAATAAAAAAAAGAGATAAAAAGGGGGGAACATGCCTGAAAAAGCAGCACAAATACAATTCGGTCGACAAACAGCGTCATATAAAAAAACAGACATTGGTTGACAATTGAGGGGTAAGGTAGGTTACAGGGAATTTACTAGGTATAGCTTCGTTTTTATCTTAAACTGGTTGAGAGAGGTTCAGTCTTTAACATGGTTGGGAAGGTCATTCCACATTCTGGGTCCCTTGATTTGTAGAGCATTTCTAGTTTGATTAAGTCGTACTCTAGGAATATCAAAACTGTATTTATTTCTGGTTTGGTGCTCATGGGTTCCGTTACAACCTTCTATGAAGCTTTTGAGGTCAGGATTGGCATTACAGTTCAGCGTTTTATATATGTATAATACACATGAGAGAATGTGCAGTGACTTAATATCTAACATATTCAGAGATTTGAGTAGGGGTACCGAGTGATGTCTGGGGACAGAGCTGGATATTGTCCTAGTAGCAGCTTTGTGTTGAGTAATTAGAGGACGTAAATGATTTTGGGTAGTAGAACCCCAGGCACAAATACCATAGTTGAGATATGGATAGATGAGGGAGTAATAGTCAAATAGTAATAATTTTCGTCTAATTTCTTTATAAAAAGATACTTCATCAGATTAAAATAGTTTTTCCTGTTGTACATTCAGCACCAAGATTATAATGAGTAAATTTGTCATATATATTCATTACTAACGTAATGCCAGGAAGCTTTGTGAAGCTTGTGTAGTTTTGGGTAATTAGACAGACCCATGCTGTTTGTTCTGCAACCCGTACAATTGATGATTTATGTCATGTTCTCCCACTTTTTTATTTTTTATTCCTTTTTTCAACACAATTTATACCTAATCACAATTACTATTAAGTTTTAGTCTACGTGTCTTTCTTCGACTTCACAGAAATAAACTGGGAAGAACAGCTAGAAAATGCAAACCTGAACCAGTGCGTGGAAAAAATAAGCTCAGTAGCACAAGAAATATGTTCAAACCGCATACCCCTAAGAAAAAAGAGGAAGAGATGCAGATTGGAATGGGAACGTCGTTCCCTATATAAGCGAAGAAAACGAATCGCGGAACACACACACACTTGGTCCGGGAGACATCTCCCGTCACGCAGGGTGCAGTTGCACCTCCACAGATCTCCAGTATCAACTCTTGATACTGGTAATGGCTCAAAAGGGCCACCACTTACGGGCTATTCATGCCCGTGCCACCTTTTCGATGGTTTAATCGTCATCTTGGACACATTCATGGGAGACATCTCCCGTCACGCAGAGTGCACTTGCACCTCCACAGATCTCCAGTATCAGCTCTTGATACTGGTGATGGCTCGAAAGGGCCACCACTTACGAGCTATTCATGCCCGTGCCATCTTTTGGGTGGCTTCATCTTCATCTTCTTCATCTGTTTAAAACACGGGAGAATCTCCCGTCACGCTGGGTGCAGTCGCACCTCCACAGATCTCCAGTATCATCTATTGATACTGGTGATGGCTCAAAAGGGCCACCACTTACCAATTCAAGCCCGTGCCACCTATTGGGTGGCTTCATCTTCATCTTAACACATTCACAAGGGAGACATCTCCCATCATGCAGGGTGCATTCGCACCTCCACAGATCTCCAGTATCAGCTCTTGATACTGGTAATGGCTTAAAATGGCCACCACTTACGGGCTATTCATGCCCGTGCCACCTTTTGGGTGGCTTAATCTTCATCATCATCATCATCATCGCGGAACAACTTGAGAGTCGCACCTTATCTTAAGAACGGCGAAGAAGGTAAGGTAGAGAAATAGAAACAATTGAACGCAAGCTGCAAGAATCATACAAAACCCAGGAGAGGCAAAGAGAGCAAAAGGCAATCAGTGAAATAGAGAGAAATCCGAAATATTTTTTCTCCTATGCAAAATCAAGATCAAAAACCACATCTAGTATCGGGCCCCTGCAAAAGGGAGATGGAACTTTCACCGATGACAACAAAGAAATGAGTGGGCTACAGAGGAAGCAGTACGACTCTGTTTTCAGTGAGCCATTAAACGCACTAAAGATTGATAACCCAAATGATTTTTTCATGGATATGATACCAACATCAAATCATATATCAGACGTCACCCTATCCCCACTGCATTTTGAAGAAGCCATAAACAGTATTCCTATGCAGTCTGCACCAGGCCAGGATTCTTGGAACTCCATATTCATCAAGAACTGTAGAAAAATACTATCGCAGGCCCAGGCTATAGTGGTCCAGCAACTGCGACAGGCAAGAGCACCCTGTTCTGAAACCATGTTGTCCGGGGTTATGGAGATGCTGTGATTCCATGTATTTTGTGATCTTACTTCTTAGCACTCTCTCAAAAATTTTTATAATGTGCGATGTTAGTGCTATAGGTCTGTAATTTTTTGCCTCTGCCTTATTTCCTCCTTTATGAAGTGGTGCTATCTCTGCTGTTTTTAGTATATCAGGAATAACGCCAGTATCTAGGCTTTGTCTCCACAGAATGTGGAGGGCCTGCGATAGTATTTTTCTACAGTTCTTGATGAATATGGAGTTCCAAGAATCCGGGCCTGGTGCAGAGTGCATAGGCATACTGTTTATGGCTTCTTCAAAATGCAGTGGGGATAGGGTGACGTCTGATATATGATTTGATGTTGGCATCATATCCATGAAAAAATCATTTGGGTTATCAATCTTTAGTGCGTTTAATGGCTCACTGAAAACAGAGTCGTACTGCTTCCTCAGTAGCCTGCTCATTTCTTTGTTGTCATCGGTGAAAGTTCCATCTCCCTTTTGCAGGGGCCCGATACTAGATGTGGTTTTTGATCTTGATTTTGCATAAGAGAAAAAATATTTCGGATTTCTCTCTATTTCCACTGATTGCCTTTTGCTCTCTTTGCCTCTCCTGGGTTTTGTATGATTCTTGCAGCTTGCGTTCAATTGTTTCTATTTCCCTACCTTACCTTCTTCGCCGTTCTTAAGATAAGGTGCGACTCTCAAGTTGTTCCGCGATTCGTTTTCTTCGCTTATATAGGGAATGACGTTCCCATTCCAATCTGCATCTCTTCCTCTTTTTTCTTAGGGGTATGCGGTTTGAACATATTTCTTGTGCTACTGAGCTTATTTTTTCCACGCACTGGTTCAGGTTTGCATTTTCTAGCTGTTCTTCCCAGTTTATTTCTGTGAAGTCGAAGAAAGACACGTAGACTAAAACTTAATAGTAATTGTGATTAGGTATAAATTGTGTTGAAAAAAGGAATAAAAAATAAAAAAGTGGGAGAACATGACATAAATCATCAATTGTACGGGTTGCAGAACAAACAGCATGGGTCTGTCTAATTACCCTAAGCTACACAAGCTTCACAAAGCTTCCTGGCATTACGTTAGTAATGAATATATATGACAAATTTACTCATTATAATCTTGGTGCTGAATGTACAACAGGAAAAACTATTTTAATCTGATAAAGTATCTTTTTATAAAGAAATTAGACGAAAATTATTACTATTTGACTATTACTCCCTCATCTATCCATATCTCAACTATGGTATTTGTGCCTGGGGTTCTACTACCCAAAATCATTTACGTCCTCTAATTACTCAACACAAAGCTGCTACTAGGACAATATCCAGCTCTGTCCCCAGACATCACTCGGTACCCCTACTCAAATCTCTGAATATGTTAGATATTAAGTCACTGCACATTCTCTCATGTGTATTATACATATATAAAACGCTGAACTGTAATGCCAATCCTGACCTCAAAAGCTTCATAGAAGGTTGTAACGGAACCCATGAGCACCAAACCAGAAATAAATACAGTTTTGATATTCCTAGAGTACGACTTAATCAAACTAGAAATGCTCTACAAATCAAGGGACCCAGAATGTGGAATGACCTTCCCAACCATGTTAAAGACTGTACCTCTCTCAACCCAAACACATCAACTTCTGTTTCTACGAATGGTGGCATTAACTTGCATGTGATATGTTGAAACTGACGGGAAGATTGGCGGTAGCTTGCTGGCGTTGAGCGAGGTGTGAAGTTTCCAACGCGAATTCTCGTTGACGACGTTCCATTGTCAGGGTTGCTTGTTGTCTGTCATGTTCGTGTTGCATCTCCAATTGGCGTTGTTTTGTTTCAAGCTGTACTCGTTCCCGCTCACGGAGTATTGCAACCTCACGTTCTTGTTCTTCTTTCCTCAAGGCAGCTTCACGTTCTAGTTCTTCTTTCCTCAAGGCAGCTTCACGTTCCTTTATGGCGATTTCACGTTCTTGTTCTTCCTTTCTTATGGCAGCTGCTTCCCTTTGCTGCTCGCGTTCAATCTTGGCCAGCTCTAGTTTGAGTTTCATCGTTGCCAAATCAGTTTTATCTGCAATAAAGTAAGTTTCGTGAGTTTCAGAGTCTATCTTACCTTTCTCTAAGAAATGATCCAATAACAGGTTATGTATTTCATTTTTGTTGGCTTGGTAGGGAACTTCTAGTTGATACTCATGTGCAAGAGTGTGTAATTCAGTCCTCTTGGCACGACTTAAAGTCCCTATTTCACCTGCTGGATCTGCACGGAAAGCTTGGAGACGAAACATGGTGAAATTAGCAAATAAATGCACAACGAATATACTGTTGTGATATGGTGAATGTCAGAAACAGGACAACGTGGCAACTGGTACCTATCCAGTGGAATCTTTAACAATTAATGTTAATTTCAAGATGATAAATGATTAATAAATCAAGGTCGCAGGAAATCTTGTACCCGGTACTCATGTAAGTGGATAAGGGCAAGAAAATCCTACTAAACAAGCGAAACTGAGTTTCTAAAACAAATGAAACAGTTAATTGCCTCAAAAGTAAAATTGGTAGTCCAAGGATGTAGGCATACCTTGCCGAGTCTCTGTAGGACATAAGCAAGTTTTCCCACTGAAATTGATGTGATACTTACAGAATTAGCGAACTTTTGTGCTCTGAAAAAGAAGGCTAATTCCCTACCAATGTAAATATCCTCATCTCTGACCGACGTGTAGGGGTGCGAGGTGTCAACTGGTGACGAGAACTGCTGCTGAGGTCCCAATTCAGCAACTAAAGTTCGTGCTAGAGGAACTATGGCCCTCTTTATTCTCCTACTGTCAGATTTCAGAAGATTAGGTGCACTTGACCCGGGGACAGACCACAGTACCAGGGTACCAATATGATGATCTTCCGAAAATATGAGAAATATCCTAGGGACAAAAGATGGTAAACACGAGTAATAACACGGAGGGAGAGATGACCAATTAAGAGAATGACTGAGGCCTACAGTCACCACGCAATCCAAAGTTGTCTCACCTTCACCATATGTTAATCTCGGAATGCACAATACACACAGCACCATATAAAAATAAAATTGAAAATTGAAAATAGTAAAAAGCTACGTTACCAGAGCCAAATACGCTTACCATAAATTTACTACTTGGCACTAGTACCTGAGTGAGGCTCCTAGGACAGGCCCCCACGTTATGGGACGGTAAAGCGTTGGTGTTCGGCTGTTTCAAAAGCTAGGGGCTGGGCCTCGTCACATAATCAAAAAAAAAGAGAAAAGTTGTTCCTTTCGTCTGTGGTAAGGTAATGGGATGACACACAAAACACAAGTATATAAACAATGACATTTTAATTACTCTAGAAAAACAAGACATGAATAAAGTTAATCACATAAAAATATGCAAGATAAGGCAACAAACAAAATAACATGAATAATCACTGGCAAATGAAAAGTTACGTTAAGACAAGTAAGTTACAGTGATAGCAAAATAAAATATAAGTGGTGCTGGAATACTGGCTTCGAGCTGCCACCTCCCTTAGTACACGAAAGCCAAGGCTTAGTCTACCAGCGAGAGATGTCAACTGCTTGGAGCACTGAGATATTCTGACGATACTGGCACACTGCAGCCCAGACGTCGACTTGTGGTGGCGGCGGAGGGCAGGTGCGACGGGACACCAGCCAATCAGCGACAGGCAGGCAGAGGATGAGCAGTTAGCTGGTTACGGCGGTGGTAGCAGGTGTCACGGTGTGCTGGGTACGATTTGCTCTCTGGGCAAAACGTTTGGCGATACTTGGTGGACGTATCTTCTATAGTATCTTGTATATTGATGTACTTATGTAGGGAAGAGCAGGCTCAATCTCTCTTGAAAGAGATTATCGTCACAATATATATATATATATATATATATATATATATATATATATATATATATATATGTCGTACCTAGTAGCCAGAACGAACTTCTCAGCCTACTATGCAAGGCCCGATTTGCCTAGTAAGCCAAGTTTTCATGAATTAATTATTTTTCGACTACCTAACCTACCTAACCTAACCTAACCTAACTTTTTCAGCTACCTAACCTAACCTAACCTAACCTAACCTATAAAGATAGGTTAGGTTAGGTTAGGTAGGGTTGGTTAGGTTTGGTCATATATCTACGTTAATTTTAACTCCAATAAAAAAAAATTGACCTCATACATGATGAAATGGGTAGCTGTATCATTTCATAAGAAAAAAAATTGAGAAAATATATTAATTCAGGAAAACTTGGCTTATTAGGCAAATCGGGCCTTGCATAGTAGGCTGAGAAAGGCGTTTTGGCTACTAGGTACGACATATATATATATATATATATATATATATATATATATATATATATATATATATATATATATATGGTATATATATATATATATATATATATATATATATATATATATATATATATGTCGTACCTAATAGCCAGAACGCACTTCTCAGCCTACTATTCAAGGCCCGATTTGCCTAATAAGCCAAGTTTTCATGAATTAATGTTTTTTCGTCTACCTAACCTACCTAACCTAACCTAACCTAGCTTTTTTTGGCTACCTAACCTAACCTTACCTATTAATATAGGTTAGGTTAGGTTAGGTAGGGTTGGTTAGGTTCGGCCATATATCTACGTTAATTTTAACTCCAATAAAAATAAATTGACCTCATACATAGAGAAAAGGGTGGCTTTATCATTTCATAAGAAAAAAATTATAGTAAATATATTAATTCAGGAAAACTTGGCTTCTTAGGCAAATCGGGCCTTGAATAGTAGGCTGAGAAGTGAGTTCTGGCTACTAGGTACGACATATATATATATATATATATATATATATATATATATATATATATATATATATATATATATATATATATATATATATATATATATATATATATGTCGTACCTAGTAGCCAGAACGCAATTCTCGGCCTACTATGCAAGGCACGATTTGCCTAATAAGCCAAGTTTTCATGAATTAATGTTTTTTCGACTACCTTACCTAACCGAACCTAATTTTTTCAGCTACCTAACTTAACCTACCCTATAAAGATAGATTAGGTTAGGTTAGGTAGGGTTGATTAGGTTCGGTCATATATCTACTTTAATTTTAACTCCAATAAAAAAAAATTGACCTCATACATAATGAAATGGGTAGCTTTATCATTTCATAAGAAAAAATTTAGAAAAAACATATTAATTCAGGAAAACTTGGCTTATTAGGCAAATCGGTCCTTGCATAGTAGGCTGAGAAGTGCGTTCTGGCTACTAGGTACGACATATATATATATATATATATATATATATATATATATATATGTCGTACCTAGTAGCCAGAACGCACTTCTCAGCCTACTATGCAAGGCCCAATTTGCCTAAAAAGCCAAGTTTTCATGAATTAATGGTTTTTCGTCTACCTAACCTGACCTAACCTAACGTTTTCGGCTACCTAACCTAACCTAACCTATAAAGATAGGTTAGGTTAGGTTAGGTAGGGTTGGTTAGGTTCGGTCATATATCTACGTTAATTTTAACTCCAATAAAAAAAATTGGCCTCATACATAATGAAATGGGTAGATTTATCATGTCATAAGAAAAAAATTAGAGAAAATACATTAATTCAGGAAAACTTGGCTTATTAGGCAAATCGGGCCTTGCATAGTAGGCTGAGAAGTGCGTTCTGGCTACTAGGTACGACATATATATATATATATATATATATATATATATATATATATATATATATATATATATATATATATATGTCGTACCTAATAGCCAGAACGCACTTCTCAGCCTACTATTCAAGGCCCGATTTGCCTAATAAGCCAAGTTTTCATGAATTAATGTTTTTTCGTCTACCTAACCTACCTAACCTAACCTAACCTAGCTTTTTTTGGCTACCTAACCTAACCTTACCTATAAATATAGGTTAGGTTAGGTTAGGTAGGGTTGGTTAGGTTCGGTCATATATCTACGTTAATTTTAACTCCAATAAAAAAAATTGACCTCATACATAGAGAAAAGGGTTGCTTTATCATTTCATAAGAAAAAAATTATAGTAAATATATTAATTCAGGAAAACTTGGCTTATTAGGCAAATCGGGCCTTGAATAGTAGGCTGAGAAGTGAGTTCTGGCTACTAGGTACGACATATATATATATATATATAAATATATAATATATATATATATATATATGTCGTACCTAGTAGCCAGAACTCACTTCTCAGCCTACTATTCAAGGCCCGATTTGCCTAATAAGCCAAGTTTTCCTGAATTAATATATTTACTATAATTTTTTTCTTATGAAATGATAAAGCAACCCTTTTCTCTATGTATGAGGTCAATTTTTTTTTATTGGAGTTAAAATTAACGTAGATATATGACCGAACCTAACCAACCCTACCTAACCTAACCTAACCTATATTTATAGGTAAGGTTAGGTTTGGTAGCCAAAAAAAGCTAGGTTAGGTTAGGTTAGGTAGGTTAGGTAGACGAAAAAACATTAATTCATGAAAACTTGGCTTATTAGGCAAATTGGGCCTTGAATAGTAGGCTGAGAAGTGCGTTCTGGCTATTAGGTACGACATATATATATATATATATATATATATATATATATATATATATATATATATATATATATATATTATATATAATATATATATATTATATATATAATTATATAGGGCATATGTTTTTGTATTTTGCTGATTTGTTAGTAAATAATAAAAGAAATATAAATTATTTGATTTTTTTACCCTTAAATTGGTTTTAATATTTAAATTGAAAATAATAATATAATATAAAATAAAATATAACAAAAATAATAATACAATATAAAATAAAATATAATAAAAATAATAATATAATATAAAATAATATAATTTAATTTCAAGAAATTTAACTTTAAACACAAAGACGTGAAAAGGGTTCAGATTAGGCTCAAATCTTTCACAAGAGATTCATATTGGTATATGAATGGATTATGAATGATTCATGTTAGGATTGTAAAGTTGCCTCAACATCTGAAATTAGTGTTAGATAAGTAGGTTTTGGTTATAAGTTTTGGAAACCTATTTAAGTCCACACACAATATCGTATCTGATACGATAAAACAACCGTTTCCAATCCTTTCCAGATATGTTGTAGCAACCTTAAATTGTTTGCTGGGTCCCTATTGCCACTATTTTATGAACTCCTTTTATTTTGTACTATAGGCACTTTTAGTAGAACTACATACCCTTTTCCATAACAAGTGGTTGGCCTGACTGGGAGATGAAATATTTATACATAAATTGTAAAAAAAATAGATTTTTGAGTGCCAAAACTAAAATTCTTGCATTCTGCAGAACGGTTGTGTGGTAGTCTAGGGTCCAGATCAACTACCTAACGATACATCTTGCACTGACTGGACACCCAGCTAGATCTCTTAAAAAAAAAAAAAAAAAAAAAAAACTCTTTACGATTGAGGTAAGTGAGGCCTTGTGACAGGGGCCGTGCAAATTTTTGTATTTACTGTTAGTAATGTCTCTTTTCCCCGACGATTCTGTGGTCACTGTAATCGTGCAAACCACATTTCTAGCCGTTGTTGGCAACTGTGCCCGGAAAAAGACCCAATGCTCTTGTGACACAGGGCATGAAGCCTTCTGAAGGGTTAGGGAGTAAGACCTCCAACCCACAGTGACTGGACCTGCTTGCCCCATTCTTATTGAAAGGGAGAATTTTGTTTATTTATTTATTTATTTATATATATATACAAGAAGGTACATTGGGATTGTGAGGATACATAATAAGGTAATTACAATCTTGTAAAGCCACTAGTATGTGCAGCGTTTCGAGCAGGTCCTTACTCTAAGAACATTTTAAGTAGGTAAATACTTGCAAAATTTATAAAAAATTATAACAGTTACAAGGCAAGAAAAAAAAAGATGAGAGAAATTGTAGGTATATTAAAGCACATAGGTAGCTCAGATTGATTGCAATGACAGCTTGAATGGTAGTTGACAAAAATTGGTAGGCACAATACAGCATATGGCTAGCACATAAAAGAAGACATCAATAAACACAATGATAAGGTTGTTTGGGTTAAGTACATTAAAATTGGGAGATTGGGTAACACTAGATTCAGAGCAATTTTAAAGCTCAGTGTAGGAAACTATGAAGATGAAATTAGGTACTTTTTGGTTTTGCTTTTAAATAAGGCAAAAGTTTGACAGCTTTTCAATTCACTAGGGAGTGAGTTCCATAGACAAGGTCCCTTTATTTGCATAGAGTGTTTACACAGATTAAGTTTGACCCTGAGGATATCAAAGAGATATTTATTTCTGGTGTGGTGATAATGGGTCCTATTACATCTGTCCAGGGAGAATTTCAGAGCATGGTTTGCATTTACTTCTGCCCGAAACGCTGCGCGTACTAGTGGCTTTACAGGACTATAATTACCATATTATGTATCCTCACATTCACAATGTACATTCTTGTATATGCATAAATAAATAAATAAATAAATTTAAGAACAGGGTTTTGTAAATGTAGTTGACACAAGAGAATGTGTGGAGGGAATTAATATTTAGCAAGTTTAGGGATTTAAACAAGGGAGCTGGGTGTTGTCTGAAAGCAGAATTAGTTATTATTCTGATAGCAGATTTTTGCTGGGTGATGATGGGCTCAGGACACGAAAAAATTCGGGAAAAATTGTAATATTGTGAAATATTTATGAAAATACAACGTAGTTCTGGCAACACTCTGGTGCAATCAGAATTATTTTACGATATAAATTGACGTATTTATGGTACATTTCCATGCGTAATTGGTCAGAATCCGGTGCCCCGCGGCTGTGGCGCGCCAAAGGTATTGCGTTGTACGATCTAAACGTCAAATTTTTCGTAATAACGTCGTAAATATCTCTGTATGCATAAGGAGTAAATATACACTAATTGGCAACCTTCTCATCCATGGTGGGTCCATAGGGAGGTCCCAGCCCTCAGTCACCTCGTGTGTCCGATTGAGTGTGGATTGTGTCGACGCGCGCTCCATTATCATTCCTGGAATAGCGCATTGTTGCGTCTACTGCACAAACTCTTATAAAGAGATAGTGCCAGAAGATAAGAGCAGCAAATCTGGCACTCGGTCGCCATCTTTATCAGTAAAAGAAAGCCGCTTTAGCGCGAAGAGTAATATCCAGTGAGAGATGGTGGCGCACCACACCACCTCAACCTTCCTCACACACCACCTCAACCTTCCTCACACACCACCTCAACCTTCCTCACACACCACCTCAACCTTCCTCACACACCTTCCTCAACCCTCCTAGACCCTCCTCACACACCTTCCTAGACCTCCCTCCCTCCAACAAGCCGAGACAGGCTCCTGAGGAAGGTGATCCAGCAATCATGCAGGTGCCTACTAGTGCCCAATGCAGTGCCACCTTGAGGACCCACAACTCGGACCAATGTCAATAGGTTAGTATGTTTTAGTGTTATAATTTGATAGTTGGTAATAACTGTAATATGTATGTGCAGGATATATATATATATATATATATATATATATATATATATATATATATATATATATATATATATATATATGTCGTACCTACTAGCCAGAACGCACTTCTCAGCCTACTATGCAAGGCCCGATTTGCCTAATAAGCCAAGTTTTCATGAATTAATTGTTTTTAGAATACCTAACCTACCTAACCTAACCTAACCTAACTTTTTCGGCTACCTAACCAAACCTAACCTATAAAAATAGGTTAGGTTAGGTAGGGTTGGTTAGGTTCGGTCATATATCTACGTTAATTTTAACTGCAATAAAAAAAATTGACCTCATACATAATGAAATGGGTAGCTTTATCATTTCATAAGAAAAAAATTTGAGAAAATATATTAATTCAAGAAAACTTGGCTTATTAGGCAAATCGGGCCTTGCATAGTAGGCTGAGAAGTGCGTTCTGGCTACTAGGTACGACATATATATATATATATATATATATATATATATATATATATATATATATATATATATATATATTATATATATATATATATATATATATATATATATATATATATATATATATATATATATATATATATATATATATCTATATATATATATATATATATCTATATATATATATATATATATAGATGTCGTACCTAGTAGCCAGAACTCACTTTTTGGCCTACTATTCAAGGCCCGATTTGCCTAATAAGCCAAATTTCCTGAATTAATATATTTTCTCTAATTTTTTTCTTATGAAATGATAAATCAACCCATTTCATTATGTATGAGGTCAATTTTTTTTTATTGGAGTTAAAATTAACGTAGATATATGACCGAACCTAACCAACCCTACCTAACCTAACCTAACCTATCTTTATAGGTTAGGTTTGGTTAGGTAGCCGAAAAAGTTAGGTTAGGTTAGGTAGGTTAGGTAGTCGAAAAACAATTCATGAAAACTTTGCTTAATAGGCAAATCGGGCCTTGCATAGTAGGCTGAGAAGTGCGTTCTGGCTACTAGGAACGACATAGATATATATATATATATATATATATATATATATATATATATATATATATATATATATATATATATATATATATATATATATATATATATATATATATATATATATATGTATATGTCGTACCTAGTAGCCAGAACGCACTTCTCAGCCTACTATGCAAGGCCAAATTTGCCTAATAAGCCAAGTTTTCCTGAATTAATTTATTTCCTCTAATTTTTTTTCGTATGAAATGATAAAGCTACCCATTTCATTATGTATGAGGTAAATTTTTTTTTATTGGAGTTAAAATTAACGTAGATATATGACCGAACTTAACCAACTCTACCTAACCTAACCTATCTTTATAGGTTAGGTTAGGTAGCCGAAAAAAGTAGGGTAGGTTAGGTAGTCGAAAAACAATTAATTCATGAAAACTTGGCTTATTAGGCAAATCGGGCCTTGAATAGTAGGCTGAGAAGTGCGTTCTGGCTACTAGGTACGACATATATATATATATATATATATATATATATATATATATATATATATATATATATATATATATATATATATATATAGATATTATATATATATATATATATATATATACATATCTATATATATATATATATATATATATATATATATATATATATATATATATATATATATATCTGGTGCCCCTAGGAATCACATGAGACAAGCCCATGACATTACTCTAACAAGAGAAATGTTGAACAAGAATACTTGCATAATAGACAAAACCCAAGATTCAAGAAGATTACAAATTCTTGAGGCAATTCACATAAGAATAGAGCGACCTACCATGAACACCCAAATCACGGAACTATTTACTCTACCCACCATGAGAGTAAGGACAAGACAAGAACATATCGATGCCAACACAGAAGACAATGTCCAACATAACAGGCCAATTACACTGGATTAATCTTTGTGTTTAGATAGGAGATGCCTCGTATGGGCCAATAAGCCTTCTGCAGCCCCTATGTTTATCCCTTATGTATCCCCCCATGTTTTCACCTTCATTGTATTATCACCTGACCTAATGCGGGTATAAAATCAACTAGTATTGTAAGATCTGTTCACTTGAGAATGAACCATGGAGGTTCGAAACGTCGTGCAAATTATACAAATAAGTGTAATACACTCTATAGTAAATCACTTCTTTTCTTCACCTTAAAGTACGAAAATGAGTTTTGGAGAACTCCTATTTCAATTAAGCCCTGATGCTAAGAAAATAGTTAGAGGGATAGAAGCCCTAAACCAGAAAATAATAAATACAGAATATGCGGTCATATTCAATGAAACATGTTTGAAAGAAAACCTGCTGCCAGTATACACCAATATATATATATATATATATATATATATATATATATATATATATATATATATATATATATATATATATATATATATATATATATATATATATATATATATATATATATATATATATATCATATATACATATATATATATATATATATATATATATATATATATATATATATATATGCGAACAAGCCTGAATGGTCCCCAGGACATATGCAACTGAAAACTCACACCCCAGAAGTGACTCGAACCCATACTCCCAGAAGCAACGCATCTGGTGTGTACAAGACGCCTTAATCCACTTGACCATCACGACCGGACATAATGAGGTGATAGCCGAGGCTATTTGAACCACCCCACCGCCGGCACTCGGATAGTTATCTTGGGCATAGCATTTTACCAAATCACCTCATTCTTTGGGGCAACACGTGAGGAACACAAATGCGAACAAGCCTGAATGGTCCCCAGGACATATGCAACTGAAAACTCACACCCCAGAAGTGACTCGAACCCATACTCCCAGAAGCAACGCATCTGGTATGTACAAGACGCCTTAATCCACTTGACCATCACGACCGGACATAATGAGGTGATAGCCGAGGCTATTTGAACCACCCCACCGCCGGCACTCGGATAGTTATCTTGGGCATAGCATTTTACCAAATCACCTCATTCTTTGGGGCAACACGTGAGGAACACAAATGCGAACAAGCCTGAATGGTCCCCAGGACATATGCAACTGAAAACTCACACCCCAGAAGTGACTCGAACCCATACTCCCAGAAGCAACGCATCTGGTATGTACAAGACGCCTTAATCCACTTGACCATCACGACCGGACATAATGAGGTGATAGCCGAGGCTATTTGAACCACCCCACCGCCGGCACTCGGATAGTTATCTTGGGCATAGCATTTTACCAAATCACCTCATTCTTTGGGGCAACACGTGAGGAACACAAATGCGAACAAGCCTGAATGGTCCCCAGGACATATGCAACTGAAAACTCACACCCAGAAGTGACTCGAACCCATACTCCCAGAAGCAACGCATCTGGTATGTACAAGACGCCTTAATCCACTTGACCATCACGACCGGACATAATGAGGTGATAGCCGAGGCTATTTGAACCACCCCACCGCCGGCACTCGGATAGTTATCTTGGGCATAGCATTTTACCAAATCACCTCATTCTTTGGGGCAACACGTGAGGAACACAAATGCGAACAAGCCTGAATGGTCCCCAGGACATATGCAACTGAAAACTCACACCCCAGAAGTGACTCGAACCCATACTCCCAGAAGCAACGCATCTGGTATGTACAAGACGCCTTAATCCACTTGACCATCACGACCGGACATAATGAGGTGATAGCCGAGGCTATTTGAACCACCCCACCGCCGGCACTCGGATAGTTATCTTGGGCATAGCATTTTACCAAATCACCTCATTCTTTGGGGCAACACGTGAGGAACACAAATGCGAACAAGCCTGAATGGTCCCCAGGACATATGCAACTGAAAACTCACACCCCAGAAGTGACTCGAACCCATACTCCCAGAAGCAACGCATCTGGTATGTACAAGACGCCTTAATCCACTTGACCATCACGACCGGACATAATGAGGTGATAGCCGAGGCTATTTGAACCACCCCACCGCCGGCACTCGGATAGTTATCTTGGGCATAGCATTTTACCAAATCACCTCATTCTTTGGGGCAACACGTGAGGAACACAAATGCGAACAAGCCTGAATGGTCCCCAGGACATATGCAACTGAAAACTCACACCCCAGAAGTGACTCGAACCCATACTCCCAGAAGCAACGCATCTGGTATGTACAAGACGCCTTAATCCACTTGACCATCACGACCGGACATAATGAGGTGATAGCCGAGGCTATTTGAACCACCCCACCGCCGGCACTCGGATAGTTATCTTGGGCATAGCATTTTACCAAATCACCTCATTCTTTGGGGCAACACGTGAGGAACACAAATGCGAACAAGCCTGAATGGTCCCCAGGACTGATATGCAACTGAAAACTCACACCCCCAGAAGTGACTCGAACCCATACTCTCGAACCCATACTCCCAGAAGCAACGCATCTGGTATGTACAAGACGCCTTAATCCACTTGACCATCACGACCGGACATAATGAGGTGATAGCCGAGGCTATTTGAACCACCCCACCGCCGGCACTCGGATAGTTATCTTGGGCATAGCATTTTACCAAATCACCTCATTCTTTGGGGCAACACGTGAGGAACACAAATGCGAACAAGCCTGAATGGTCCCCAGGACATGCCTGAAAACTGACTCGAACCCATACTCAGGG
>NW_025574385.1:0-47500 GCF_020424385.1 Procambarus clarkii | reverse complement strand
CTACTTCCTTTGAAACTAGGCCAATCCTAACTTTCTTTTCATATTCATGTTTCTTGTTGATTGAGTTGAGAATGCCACTTGTGAGCCATGGATTGTTTAATCTTTTGTCAGTTACTTGCTTGGTAAGAAGGGGACAATGAAGGTTGTAGAGGCTTAGAGTTTTGGAGATGAAGAGGTTAGCTAATGAATTTATATCATGGGTATTATTGAATTCAGAATCCCAGTTAATATTGTAAAGTGCCTCTGTAAGATTGTCTAAAGCTGATTCACTGTGTAGCCTAAATGAAAGTTTCTTGCTGTTTGGTGGTGTTATGTCCATGTTCGCTATGAGAAAGGTAGGATAGTGGTCAGTTGTTCTGTCGTAGATTATACCAGATACAAGGGGAGCTGTTATGTTTGTCCATATGTGGTCCAAGGTAGTGGCTGATGTTTGAGTGACTCGGGTAGGTTTGGTGATTGTGGGGATTAGCATACAGGAGTTCATGCTGTTAAGGAAATAGTCAACTTGAGAGCAATTTTGTTGACCCAGGTCAATATTAAAATCTCCTCCCAGAATGATGTGGTTTTTGTTGAGATTGTTGTTTATAATAAGATTCCTTAGGTTGTCTGAGAAAGAAGCTATGTTAGTATTGGGAAATCTATAGATGGCTCCAATAGTCAAAGAGGATTTAAGGGATTTAATTGTAAACTGAGCAAAAGTATATTCACAGTAGTCATCTCTGTCACTAATAACACTGTTGCAGATAAAGATGCATGCATAAAGATGTTGCATGCAGATGTTTATCCATATGTGATCCAAGGTAGTGGCTGATGTTTGAGTGACTCAGGTAGGTTTGGTGATTGTGGGGATTAGCATACAGGAGTTCATGCTGTTAAGGAAATAATCAACTTGAGAGCAATTTTGTTGACCCAGGTCAATTTTAAAGTCTCCTCCCTGAATGATGTGGTTTTTGTTGAGATTGTTGTTTATAATAAGATTCCTGAGGTTATCTGAGAAAAAGCTATGTCAATATTGGGAAATCTATAGATGGCTCCAATAGTCAAAGAGAATTTAAGGAATTTAATTGTAAACTGAGCAAAATTATATTCACAATAGTCATCTGTCACTAATGACACTGTTGCAGATAAATGTATCTCGGTAATATATAGCTGTGCCACCACCTTTTTTATTAGGCCTACAGTTATGAATGGCTTTATAACCAGCTAAGTTGTAGAGTTGGGTATAGTCTTTATTTAGCCAAGTTTCTGTTAAAATAATGAACGATAAGTTAGTACCTAGTGATGTGAGTAATGCATTTATATCGTCAAAATGTTTACCAAGTGATCTAACATTTTGGTTGTAAACTGATAAACAGGTGCTATTTTGGAGTTTGTTTTTTACCTGGTGTGCTGTGAAATACTTGCAATAATGCTGATCAGTGTGCTGGTTGGTGTTGTTGCGTCCCGAGTCAGTCTACCCAAGGCAGCTGTCTCCATACCTTGTACTTTGCTGCAGCAGTTGTGAAGTCGTCCCCCCGGAAGAACACTGTGGTGTGTTACCCTGCCAGTGGAGTGGCAGTAGAAGGATTACCCGGGACCAACTGTTGGAGACGATCATCCACTGGGGTATTGAGGACAGGAGAGTGATTTGTGGTGTCACACGAGGCTCCTGTCTAGGGCGTTCCCCTTATATTGTTCGTGGAGTGGCCTGACCAGCCTTGCTGATCCGGAACCTACCAGCTGGACGTGTGGTTGACGGCCTCCACGGCGGTGCCCCCAGTGGACCTGTGTTTTGGCTGACCTGTGGCCAGGGTAGGCTCAACTTCTCAGAGGATTCGTTGTGTGGCCACGAAAGCACCGAGGACTCAGCACCGAGAGAGTTGAACCAGAGTCTTCAGGAGAAGGCGATTGTGTGATTCTTCAGTACGAAGACAATTCCCTTGTACAGTGTTAATACCCCTCCCCCTGTGCACTATTTTATATATTATTTATTTGGTGATGGTGAAAATTATAGTCTTAAGTTCTTAACTTTCTTTCCCTTCCCCTGTTAAGTTTATTGCGTCATGGATCTCATTCCTTGAAAGCCACTACTGGCTTGGGGTCGGATATAACTCTAACAACATCAGAGTAAGAACCTCGTTGCGTCCCGAGAGGGCCGTAACATAATTGGCAACGGGGACGCAACGGGGTTCTTACTCTGATGTTGTTAGAGGAAGTTGTATCCGACCCCAAGCCAGTAGTGGCTTTCAAGGGATGTGATCCGTGACGCAAGTAACTTAAAGGGGGAAGGGAAAGAAAGTTAAGAACTTAAGATTATAATTGTTCCCGTCACCAAATAAATAATATATAAAAGTGCACAGGGGGAGGGGTATTAACACTGTACAAGGGGAAAATACACAATTGTCTTCTGCTGAAGACTCTGGAGCAAAACTCTCGGTGCCGAGTCCTCGGTGCTTCTTCGTGGCCTCACAATGAATCCTCTGAGAAGTTGAGCCTACCCTGGCCACAGGTCAGCCAAAACACAGGTCCACTGGGGGCACCGCCGTGGAGGCCGTCAACCACACGTCCAGCTGGTCTGCTGGCAGGTTCCGGATCAGCAAGGCTGGTCAGGCCACTCCACGAACAATATAAGGGGAACGCCCTAGACAGGAGCCTCGTGTGACACCACAAATCACTCTCCTGTCCTCAATACCCCAGTGGATGATCGTCTCCAACAGTCGGTCCCGGGTAATCCTTCTACTGCCACTCCACTGGCAGGGTAACACACCACAGTGTTCTTCCGGGGGGACGACTTCACAACTGCTGCAGCAAAGCACAAGGTATGGAGACGGCTGCCTAGGGTAGACTGACCCAACTTCCAACACAGCAGTCCCAGGTCGACTCTGTAAGCAGACACGTCATCAATAACTGGGACACACTAAGGCACCTCACTTACAGGCTCAGACACAAACGCCCACCTATCCACTCCATAGATGGCGCTGGTGTCTGAGCACCACCTCACCAGAGGTCAGCAGCGGCTGTGTTGAGCGCTGAACAGGACTGGAAACTGGCCCTTGTGGCCAATACTCGTCGTCCTCACCAGGTGTCGTCGTCCGTTTGGAGGGGGTTTCGGGAGCTGACCCACAGATGGCGCGGTCGTCACTGCTCCGTGCTCGGACGCTGGATCCGGGTTCGTAACAGGTGTAGATATGAGACAGAAGATTTTGATCAGGATCAATATCAGTGTGCATGGAGATGCAGAGGGATCGCGATATGAGATACACGATATAGCAAAACACATGAATAGAAGCAAATACAATAAAATAGTAACAAATTAGAGAAGTAAAATAAAAATCCAATAGATAGCCAGGAAGGACACAGAAGTTAGATAAAAGAAAAAACAAAAAATCAGTAGAGACTGACAATATAAATGTAAAATAAAAAATAATAAGAAAAATAATAATCATAAAGTAAAATGATCTTAAAGATAATTAGCTTAGTAATGGTTAATTAAAATCCTATAATTAGTATGAACCTAAGAAAACAAAGTGAGCTCATAGATAATTCCAAGAAAAAAAAGATGACATATATAAATCTAAGTAAATCTAGAAATTTACTCTAATATAAATCTAAGTGTAAAAATAAACAGGGTGAGAGTATATTCATGTGGAAGATTTTACTATGATACTGAGGTAGATGCTTATATAAACAATTATACTGTTAATTAATTCCAATAAATGATTACAAGAAACAAATACCAAGTTACTTTAAATATAACAGGGTAATAAAGAGCCCTAGGTTTAGTGACAAGGGGATTAACAAAAACCAAATATTTAAGAGTAAAAAACAAGCAATGTCAACAACAAAGATGACAAACAAAAAATACTAATACAAATAAAAAACCTTTGGAAAGGAAAGGCAGAGCTTAAGTGCAATTTTGTAGTATGTGAGACTACAAATTATGTTGTGGTTACTCAGCTGTTATCCCACAGTCAAGAAGAAGTGACTGTGGGATAACACAGTCACAGGAAAAGAAGTGAGGTGTGCCTCAGTGGTTATGACAAGTTTTTCCAGAGTCAGTCTTCCTAGCTATTATTTTACTATCTCGCACAAAACAATGTGTAATAGCAGGGGATCTTTTGCAGATTCCACGTAGTTTAAATAAGAGATTTTGTCTGAATCTGGTTAGACATTCGTTCACATAAACATTGGATTTCATAGTGACTGCAGCTGTGATAAGGTCTGACTTGCGGGAGCAGCTATCTAATTTCACACGTATTTTCCTGTTATTTGTACCAGATGATTTCGTACCCACTCTATAAGCTGACGATGTCACTTGCTTCGATTGAATAATTCAACTTAATACGCAATTCCTGGATCACGATGGCAGTACAGTCTTCTCTGTCAGTTTCATGGGGAAAACCATGTGATGAGATGATGACAGAATCAAGGAGCTTAAGTTGGTCTGATTCATCTTGGGTTGCAGTGTGTTGCTGTTGTAGGGAGTTAAAATGGTTCTCTAACTTTTGTAACATATCTTCTTGCTTCGTAGAGATTTCTGCTGATTTAAAGTTAGTAACCGAGATTTGAAGAAAGCTTAATTCCTGTTCGAGGTGGTCGACTCTGACAGACAGATCTTGATTAATCTTGTGCATGGCCAAAGCATTACTCTGTAGCTTCATTATCAGGTCCAACTCCTCTCAGATTATAGACTTTTGGTCATCATGTATCTGAGTCAATAGTTTGAGCCATGGATTATCAGCGAGACGCTTAAAGTCGGAACATGGGGAGGCAGCTCGTTTAAGTTGCTCCATATGGTTACATAATTGTTGCATGGCTGGAGTCGGTGAGGACGCTCCACTCAGCTGGGAAGGTTTGTTATTGTTGTCGAAGGGAGGGTAGGTAACCCCCCCCCCTCCCCGGCAACCACTTAGGGGGAGACAGTCGCATTACTCCTGTTGTTAGCTTGACTGGTTGGGTTCATCCTGATAGGTGTGCTATCTTTCTTTGCGGCCTTACCGAGCTTAGAATTGTTTTGCATGGTAGCAGCAGAGATGTACACAGGCAGATGGGGTAGACTCGTTGATGTGGCAGCAGCAAACGTCAGGTTAGCTTCCTCCAGGGAGCAACACTAATGAGGTCGAGATGAGCTAGTAGGTTGTCTTCTGAGGGTTCTTCCTGGAAGGACGTGGTGATCTTCCGAGACACCGGTGTCATCCAGACTTTAATCTTGGAGAGTGTGTTGCAAGGTGCCAACACACTCGACACTGGAGAGGTAGTACTGGTCGAGGGTGTCACTAGTGATACTCGAGCAGTACCCCTCCGTAAGGTTACCCTGGAACCTGATTTCCACAAGGGTGTTTGTACAGTCGGAGTCACTTCTTACCTACCTTTCCCTAATGTTGATTAGGGAAAGGATTAGAATTATTATTCTTGCATGTACGTCCTGCAGCGGGAGGTATATACCTTGAGGTTACCTTGAGGTACTTCCGGGGCTTAGCGTCCCCGCGGCCCGGTCGTCGACCAGGTCTCCTGGTTGCTGGATTGATCAACCAGGCTGTTGGACGCGGCTGCTCGCAGCCTGACGTATGAGTCACAGCCTGGTTGAACAGGTATCCTTTGAGGTATAACACCAACCCATAACACCCACTCCTCATTCGACTGAAACAGCCAGCGAAATGCGTGTCAACTTTATTCCCCTCCTCTGTTGAGGAATTATGCTTTCTGTTAACCCCTCCTGGAGGGGGAGGGATAGATGATATAGGGATTTTCAACAGCAGTAGGCATTATATGCTAGTAGGGGGAATACTAGCCGTTTTAAGCAGGATAGCGCGTCGAGCTGGCCACCTTTATAATGAGGACATTTGCACCAGCTGCGCTCAGCTTGGGGCAAAACGTACTACATGACATTAATAATGACAAACAAACTTTCAAACAGTCTCTTAAGAAACGTGGAGCTGAAACATTGAAAGGAGTGGGAAAGCAAATGATTGGGGGAAGAGGGCAGAAGAATAAAACAAGAAAACAAAAAACAAACAAATTAGCAAACATCAAACGTTTTACTAAAGCGAAATACAAATACAAATACAAATTTTTATTCAGGTAAAGTACATACATACAAGATAAAATACAAAAGTTGAGGGATTAATAGATAGAGCTAGTACATACAATGCTTAAAGCCACTATTACGCAAAGCGTTTCGGGCAGGAAAAACACTAAGACTAAAACTTAATACTAATTGAGATTAAAGTATAAATTGTGTTGAGAAAAAATAAGAAAAAAATGGAAAAAACGGGGGCGGGGAAACATGGCAGAAAAACAAATAATTTGGTCAACAAAACAGCGTTGTTTAAAATAGAAGACATGGGTTGACATTTTGGGGGTGAGGTAGGTTACATTGAGTTAATTAGGTAGTACTTAGTTTTTATCTTAAACTGGTTGGGAGAGGTGCACTCTTTAACATAATTGGGAAGGTCATTCCACATTCGAGATCCCTTGATTTGTAAAGCATTTCTAGTTTGACTAAGTCGTACTCTTGGAATATCAAATAGGTATTTGTTTCTGGTGTGGTGCTCATGGGATCTGTTACAACCTTCTAGGAAGCTTTTAAGGTCAGGACTGACATTACAGTTCAGCGTTTTATATATATAAAATACACATGAGAGGATGTGCAGGGACTTAATATCTAACATATTCAGAGATTTGAGTAAGGGTACCGAGTGATGTCTGGGGCCAGAGTGAGATATTGTCCTAATAGCAGCTTTGTGTTGAGTAATTAGAGGACGTAAATGATTTTGGGTAGTAGAACCCCAGGCACAAATACTGAGATAAAGATAGATGAGAGAATAATAGAGTGTCACCAGGGCAGGGCGAGGTACATAATATCTGATCTTAGAAAGAATGCCAACAGTTTTTGAAACTTTTTTGATATATTTAGAATGTGTCCCTGAAAATTCAGCTTGGGTCAATGAGAACGCCAAGGAATTTGCCATCTTCTTTGTTACAAATTTTGGGTATTGTTAATCCTGAGATTTATTTGATTTGAGGATTTATTGCCAAACAAAATATAAAAAGTTTTATCAATATTGAGGGTGACTTATCTGGCAGTTAGCCAGTGATGGACTTTATTTAGCTCAGTATTCACTGTGACATTTAGAGCAACGGGGTCAAGACTGGAGTAAATGAAGGTCGTGTCGTCAGCAAATAGAATTGGTTTGAGATGTTGGGAGGCATTTGGAAGGTCATTAATGTAGATGAGAAAGAGGAGAGGGCCAAGTATGCTGCCCTGGGGAACACCAATGTTGATGGGTAGGGTGGGAGAAATTGAATTATTCACAGAAACATACTAGAGCCTGTCAGTAAGGTAAGACTTAATGTACTGCAGGGAGTGACCTCTGACTCCATAATGTTGTAATTTAAGAAGAAGGTTTTGGTGGTTAACAGTGTCAAAAGCCTTACGCAGGTCTACAAATAACCCAACAGGGAACTCATTTTTATCAAGAGCTGTATGTATCAAGTTAATCATACTAATAAGTGCATCGTTAGTGCTTTTTTGGGGTCTGAAGCCATATTGACAAGAGCTAAGTATATTGAGTTTGGCTAGATAAGAGTAAAGCTGCTTATAGATTAGTTTTTCAAATATTTTTGACAAGTTTGGCAGAATTGATATAGGTCTGAAGTTGTTAACATCAGTGGGATCACCACATTTGTGGACAGGGGTTACTCTCGCTTTTTTTTAGAATATCTGGAAAGGTTTGGAGTTCAAGTGACTTGTTGAAGAGCAATGCAATGGCAGGAGCTAAAAATCTGGAGGCTTTTTTGTAAATAAGAGTTGGTATCTCCTCAAGGGCACTAGACTTGGTTTTAAGGGAAAGGATTATGTCAGTAACATCAGTGGAATTAGTAGGCATTAGGTACAGAGACTGTGGATAGTTACCTGTAAGATAGTCCTGAATATTAGTACTGGAAGATGGAATATCATTTGCAAGGGATGACCCAATGGAAGAGAAGAACCTATTGAACTCAAGAGCAGTGTCAGAGGCTGAAAGCAGACCATCATTATTTGACAGGAGTATTGGTTTGTTATTAATAATCTTCTTTGATCCCAATATTTGAGAAATTGTACTCCATGTTTTCTTAATATTGCCCTTTGTGTGGGTAAATTTATCTTCGTAGTATTTAATTTTGGCTCTCCTAATTAATTTAGATAGCAATGATGAGTAATTCTTTGAGAATTCTTTGGAGACGATTCCTAACCTATACTTCTTCTCAAGGTCATGTTTTTTATTAATGGATTTAAGTATCCCCTTTGTAAGCCAAGGATTGTTTAGCCTTTTAGTTGTGACTTGTTTCGTTAGCATAGGACAGTGGGTGTTATAAAGGCTGAGAGTTTTTTGAAGAAATGATTGCACTGCTAGGTTGATGTCCCCTATGTTCCCTAATTCAGATTCCCAGTTGATATTAGCAGCAGCAGCTATAAAATTGCCTATAGCAGTTTCAATGTGCAGCCTAAGGCTTATCTCCCTTGCCTCTAGAGGTGGTTTGTTAATGTTGGTTAAGAGAAATGTGGGGTAATGGTCTGTAGTGCTATCGATGATTATCCCTGAAGTAAGTGAAGAGGTTATGTTGGTCCAGATGTGATCAAGAGCCGTGGCAGTACTGTCAGTGATTCTAGTAGGTCTAGTGATTACGGGTATGAGGAAGCAGGAATTCATACAGTTGAGGAAACTATCAGCAGGAGATTTTCAGGCTCGCAGAGGTCAACGTTAAAGTCACCAGAAATAATTAAGTGGTTTTTCTTCAATATTTCTCTAGTATAAGATTTCTAAGGTTTAGGTTAAATTCAGTCACATTAGTGTTAGAAACCCTGTAGACTGCTCCCACAGTCAAGACAGCATCGTTACCCTTAACTCTGAAAGAGGCAAATCTATACTCTCCATAAGGGTCTCTAGATTTAATTACTTTTAAACAAGTCAGTTCATGGTGGTAGTAAAGAGAAGTACCACCACCTCTTTGTATAGGACGACAGTTGTGAATGGGGGAGTAGTTTGGTATGTTGTAGAGTTGAAAAGTGTCCTCCTTTAACCACGTTTCAGTAAACACAATAAAAGATAATTTGTTGTCAACTGTTTGAATCAGAGCATTAACATCATCAAACTGCTTGGTAAGAGATTTTACATTCACGTTAATTACAGAAACATTGTGATTACACGCTAAAACATTGTTTACATCATGTGCTGTGTAATATCTGCAATTTTGATCATTAGAGTGCTGATTGTCATTGATACTAGATAAGAGGTTAATGTCTGGATCTATAATAGTTTGCATAAGAGGGCTGTTTTACAGAAAAGCCAAAAAGACAATGATAAAAGAACTAGCTTTGAAAAAATATATATAAAAAACTATACGCAAAAATGAGGTAGGTTGCTTAAAAGTACTTTCAGGAACACTGTAGGTAATTATTTGCACTAATGATAAAAATTGCAGAGGCAAAGTAAAAAGCACAATGGAGCAATGGTGGTTGGGCTAGGCAACCTGGGTTACGAAGAAAGAGTAGAATAAAAATTCTAAAGTAATATAAACTTAATGGTAATTTAAGTAATAAAAACTTAATGGGAACTTAGGAATGTAAAAAATGAACTAGAATAATTAATAACAATTGATGACAAAAATGTCAAAAAGCAATTATGAAATCTATAAAATGAAAAGCTTACTTACTATACTATTATAAGTACACTATAGTTGAATACTAAAGTTACACTAAAACAAAATGAGGTAGTATAAATAGAGATACACTCAGGAACACTGGATAATGAAGTTTATACCAGAGGACACAGGCAAAGCCGGTGTACTATGGAACATGGGAGTAAAAAGAAAAAAAGACAATAATAAAGATGACAATTTTTTTTTTAATAAAGTTAAAACCTTTTGAAAGGAAAGACTGAGCTAAAGTACACAATGGTAGTTAAATGAGATTATAATTTGAATTCTGGCTATACAGCAGCTATCCCACAGTCACTCAGGATAGAACTTCTATAGATAGAACTAGATAGGTGAGCTTCAGTGGTTATTGAATAGGTTTTTCCAGTGTCAGTCCTCCTAGCTATAATTTTACCATCTCGGACAAAACAATGTTTAATTATAGAAGAATTTTTGCAGAAACCACACAGTTTAAAAAAGAGATTTTGCCTGAACCTGGTTAGACATTCATTCACATACACAGTGGATTTACTAGCGACTGCAGATGAGATAAGATCAGACTTGCGAGAGCAGCTAACTAGTTTAACTCGAATTCTCCTGTTATTTGTACCAGATGATTTGGTACCCACTCTAAAAGCTAATTTAATGTCACTTTTTTGGACTGAATACCTCAACTTATCCTGCAATACCTATAATGGTATTATAATGATGTGTTGTCATAAAATTCTTCTCACTCGGCTAGTGTTGTCTAAAGCTTGAACATGGCCGGATATAACGCTCTTGGTCTCCAGGTGCCATTAGAACACTATACTGCCTCTCTTAGTGAGGCTTTCCCTAAATTGTTTTCCCCCCAATTGGTATAATTAACAATTGCAAGCAGACAAACGGTGAAGGTATTAGTAGTGGAAAGTGAGCCTACAAGGCGCCGTTTTGCTTTTTTCGATGGCGCCTCGTAGGCCCGGGTGGTTTTCGTTACATTTGGTCACGGCTCCTCGTAGGCCTAGGTTTTTTTCATTACATTTGGTCACGGTGCCTCGTAGGCCCGGGTTTTTTTCGTTACATTTAGTCACGGTGCCTCGTAGGTTTAGTTTAGTTCATTTATTATGCACCCCATACCCATCCTAGGGCCTGTGTATTTTTCATGACCCTGCTCGTCTCCAGGTCTTAGCATTTTGCTCAAGGGGATTAAGAGGACCCTCGTAGGCCGTGTATTTTTCGTTACCCCGGTGATCCATGCACAGACCTCCCTAATGGTCAATGACGTCACCCAGTCTTCATCTTCCTTGTATAAGACCATTTTCTGTTATGGTGCATTTATTCCCAACCCATACTTATCGAAAAGTTTAATATTTACAGTATTCAGCAAAGGATCGTTTATTGAGCATAGAAATGGATGAAATCCACTATCTTTTATTTGTATGAAACAAGCGGGAGCAGCACAGAGCAAGAACTAGCATGTATCTCAGTGTTCACCCCTGTTACTAAACTAGTATTTACCCAGGTCTGTTTCTTAAGAGTAAAAACTTATCCAGTTTATACCCATTGTTTCGTGTTCTGTCTCGTGTTGATATTTTTAATGGGCTAATAATATCCCCCTTCGTCATGTCCATTCAGTCACACATCTATCATGTCACCTCTATTTCTTTGCCTTTCCAGATAACCTTTCTTCAAGGATCGTTTATTGTGCAAAGGGCAAATAAAAATGAAAACCCACTATCATCCATTTCTATGAAAACAGACCCCTCCCATGCGTGGTGACTTCAATGCAAGTTCAGTAGTAATCCAATATTGCTGCTTAAACACATAAATATATTTGTGCGTGCAAAAATATATATGCACATCTCACATTCACTCAAAAAACATGCCTCCCCACACCTTACCGTAGCATATAACAAATCAAAATACTCATTCAGTAAAAGCAAGCCTCTCATTTTTTTAAATAAGGCCTTCTGCAGTTACCTTCTTTTCTGATGTCATCATCCCTAATGCAGTGCTAATACATTCTACAGACCAGTTGTTGTTTAGCGACGTCGCAAAAAGCGACCTCAATATGGGGATAGGGTATTAGCTCCCATTAACAAATAGGTGTTAAGGCACCACAGCACCTGACTGTTTAACTATGTATGATGTCACCAGATGGCCAATGCGGCCTTTGGCATCCTGCCTGCATATGTACTGTATTTGATGTTATTATTAAAAAATGGCTAGACTAGCCATCCCACCTAGCCTAAACTAATTACAGGTAAGAAATATACATTTTAATCATCCGCAACTGTAATCATTCATTATGCAGTAATAAGTTCAAAACTATAATAGCTACCCAAATGTTGTACCGCAATTTGAGCAGCATCGTACGTCTGGCATGACAGGTAAGCTGGCCTTGTCGCCATTCCTCAGTCAATATGTCAGTTCATCTCTAGCCCTCCCAGCCTGCACAAGAAGCCAGCATCGCTCCTGGACATTTCACCAAATCTCTGTATTATTCAGCAACAATACGCAACCATGGAAATTTGTCCTTTCTGCAATAAACCAAAGCGGGGAAATTGCACTTGTGCGATGTAAAGTGCATGTAATGTCGTATTTTATATACAGCCAACTCATAGTGAGTGTGTGTTATGCTGTCCCCAATGCGCTAATATCCCTCGTGGACATTATGATACAGTCTGCACCTCGTGCTCCAAAATCTTCTGCACCAGTCGTGAGTAATATTAATATCAGCAGCACTTGCTTAGTTTATTATCAAATAATTCTGTATAGAATTACACCAGCAGTATGTGATATTTTATAAAAAAAAATATTGCCTATCAGCTTCAGTAATATTGTTCTTATTCCCATAAGTAATATTACTGTGATCCACACGTCGCGACCCCGAAACCTGTCCATTTTGTATGAATCTGGATGTTGATGACGATACAGAGTCCAACACCAGATCAGATTCTGAGACCTCAGAAGCATCATCACCTCAAAGCGAAAGTAAGTTAATATGCATCATCAGTATTCATTATTAATTTTATTAATCTGAGGTAATATTGCATTATTGCCGTCATTAATCAGTCATTTAAAAATATATATGTTATGAATGCTAACTAACATCTACAAAAATAATTAATGTTTTTGTTTTTTTCAGGGTCATCTGTTGAACAGTTGGATGAGGAATATCCTCGTGGAGGAGGGGATGGTGCTGGAGAGCCTAGCACTACTCAAGCTCATACACCGCCATTAGAAGATAGTAACAATAGCAAGCCCAGTCCAGATCAAATCAAATCAAATTAAATGTTTATTTAGGTAAGGTACATACAAGAGATTTTACAAAGAGTGATGGATTTATAGATAGGGCTAGTACATACAATGCCTAAAGCCACTATTACGCAAAGCATTTCGGGCATGAAAAACATAACCCTTGCACTGCTCACCTATTTTCGGCAAAAACGTCTTGGTGCAATTGTCAAGGACATATTTTTTTTTTATTTTTACAAATGTTCAGGTAAATTTAATGTCAAAATGTTTCCAAAGTCAACTATTTCCATTTCAAAACACAAATAGTAATGAAAACATTAAAAAACATTAAATATAGCCAAATTAAAAAACAAAAAGCACAACTCTCTGAGCGCCTAAAGGCGCTCTGCGCAGTGCAGTGGTTAAATGACTAAAGCTTAATACTAATTGAGCATAAAGAGTAAAATGAAAACATGGAATGAAAACATAGCTGAAAAAGCAGCTCAAATACAATTCTGTCGACAAACAGCGCTCTTTAAAAAAAAAAAAACATTGGTTGACAATAGAGGGGTAAGGTAGGTTACAGGGAATTTATTAGGTATAGCTTCGTTTTTATCTTAAACTGGTTGAGGGAAGTACAGTCTTTAACATGGTTGGGAAGGTCATTCCACATTCTGGGTCCCTTGATTTGTAGAGCATTTCTAGTTTGATTAAGTCGTACTCTAGGAATATCAAAACTGTATTTATTTCTGGTGTGGTGCTCATGGGTTCTGTTACAACCTTCTATGAAGCTTTTGAGGTCAGGATTGGCATTACAGTTCAGCGTTTTATATATGTATAATACATATGAGAGAATGTGCAGCGACTTAATGTCTAACATATTCAGAGATTTGAGTAGGGGTACCGAGTGATGTCTGGGGCCAGAGTTGGATATTGTCCTAATAGCAGCTTTGTGTTGAGTAATTAGAGGACGTAAATGATTTTGGGTAGTAGAACCCCAAGCACAAATACCATAGTTGAGATATAGATAGATGAGGGAGTAATAGAGAGACACCAGGGCAGGGCGGGGTACATAATATCTGATCTTAGAAAGAATGCCAACAGTTTTTGAATTTTTTTTTATATATTTGGAATGTGTCCCTGGAAATTCAGCTTGTGGTCAATGAGAATGCCAAGGAATTTGCCATCTAATTTGTTACAAATTTGGGTATTGTTTATTTTGAGATTTATTTGATTAGAGGATTTATTGCCAAACAGAATATAGAAAGTTTTGTCAATGTTAAGGGTGAGTTTGTTGGCAGTTAGCCAAAGACGGACTTTATTTAGCTCAGTATTTACTGTGGCATTTAGAGCAAGGGGGTCAGGACTGGAGTAAATGATCGTAAGTATCATCCTTAGTGATTATTCCCATAACCTTGCATTATTTGTTTGTAAAAATTCCTATATTAAATTTATATTTTTTATTATAAATCTCAATTCTTTTGATACTAGGTAACCATCTAGAGGATGAAGACTGCATTTGGTTTGGGAAGCAGATTCCGATGTGGAAGCCAACCAACCTATCGCTAATTCGCCACCACCTCAGCAGCAGGTAGATATAGTACTTCCTCCTCAACCCGAAATTCTAGAAGTGATTAATAATTTCAATGGGGGGTACATACGCCATTCATATAGCATCCTAGATTATGCCCAAGGGAATTCTGCCCATTATTTAACTATATATCGCAATTATTTTATTCTGCAATTAGAATCGTTGTTTGATGCCGTTCACCCCAATTTTCCTCCTGCCCTATTAATTTACCCTGATTTTTCTTTTATTTACTATGCCTTAATCAACAAAATGAACCTGATTTTGTGGGAGAGTTGCCCATAAGGGCTGAACAACGCACGTACTGTATCTAGGCGTGAGGCTAGTGATGTCGTAGATCAATGGATCGCTGAATTGGATAATAAATTAGAAGAGTTCCTTGCCGAGACAGAAGGTTCGAGTCTAGCTATACAGAGCATTTCTGGTTTTATATCAATTCCATAGCTGTTCAGCATCCTATTTGTCTAGGTAATTATGTACCGTATCCAGATAGATTGCGTGGTAAACAACTTATTTTCAACCCTAAAGGGGAACAAAATGCTTGTTTGATCCAATGTTTGGCAGCTTACATATGCCTAGATCAGGGAATGACATTAAAAAACATTAACAAGCGTTCAAAGTCAGCCAGGTGGTGTCTTAGATTTATCCGCTGGAGTGAGGATATTGAAATTCCCATAACATATAATAACATAAATAAAATAGAAAGTATAAATAAATTAAGTATATTTATCTATGTGCTTACTCGTGAAGATAATAGGTGCTACATTAGCTTGGCTAGAAAAGGTAGGGAACATTCCGTCCATAAAGTACCATTGCTCATGTTAGAGGATCAGCATCTTGTGCTCATTAAAGATTTCAATCAATATGTCCGTAACATGCGCAGCCATTCATATGAGATCTCTAACAATCATATTTACTTTCATTCATGTTTAATTAATTTGTCACCTGATGCGATATGTGATCACGAAGAGTCATGTGAAGTTAAACAAACATTGAAATTTTACCCTGATGGTCATAAAATCAAGTTCAAAAATTACGGTCGTGCCTATGGACCCTCTCACACAGCATATTATGATTTCGAGTGCTTGTTGGACCCCTCCAATCCCCAAGGTATGATTGAGAAGCGTCACAAAGCTGTTGCATACGCTTATATCATCATCAACAGGGAATTGGAGGTGGTTGAGAAATTAACGTATATGGGGGACGAGCCTGTAAATCATTTCATAGATACTTTGGATAAGTCATGGAAGAGAATTAAATCGACCATGCCAAAATACAAAATATCTATGACATGTGAACATTGGCAAGCTTATAGACGGCAAACCACATGTGAAATGTGCTATAGACCATTTAAATCAAATAAAGACAAGCACCGTCATCATGATCATGCTATTGAATTTAATAATTATCTAGCTGCCTATTGCCGTAGGTGCAACATGCTATGCAGAAATTCTTATAAATATTTGTACATTTTCTCTCACAATGCGGCTTATGACCTCAGGGTGATTTTAAATTAATTGTCTAACCTCCCTAACCGTAAAATTGATATTGCCTCCAAAGATGGATTTAAGTTCATGAAAGTAGATATCGGTAAACTTTGGTTTATGGATAGTCTGGCTTTACTAAATAGTGGGCTGGAAAAACTAGCTAAAGAACATATCAAGGAAGGCAAACCTACCACTTACACCTCAGTTATGCTAGATGACAGTTATGCTAGATGATGGTTATGCTCAGTTATGTCTATATTTCATCTTTGGAGAAATTAAATAAACCGGCTCTTCCTCCTCCCGAAGCCTTCTACAATAGTTTAAAACACGAGGCCATAAGCGAGAACTATTATAAACAGGCTAAAAAAGGTTTTAGATTAGCGGAATGCAAGACCATTGGGGATTACTTGAAGGTCTATTTAAAAGTAGATACTAGACTATTGTGTGATGTGTTTACTGTATGGCGCAAGACCATGCTTGAGCTGTACAAGTTAGACATTACTCACTATGTCTCGTTATCTAGTTTTGCATGGGACGCTTTCTTGTTTAAGAGTCAAGTTGTCTTGGACTCTATTTCTGATCCCCATTTGTACGATGTATTGCGTAGAAATCTAAGAGGCGGATTTACCTCTGTTGTACGACAACACACGCGTGTACAAAATAAGCATACGGGTGCTGATCTTTCTAGTACTAATAAATAAATTTTGTATTTAGATTTCAATGGCTTATACGCCACCTGTATGACAGAACTGCTTCCTCAAGGCGGGATCCGTAAATTATCTGCTGCCGAATGTGATAATTGGCTCCAACAAGGATTGGAAAATATTACGTGTGATGGGGATAAGGGGTATTGGGTCATGTGTGATACTAAACATGTCGCACCTAAGGTGGCTCGATACACCTATGACTTACCCTTAACCCTGTCACACACTAATATTTCTACTGATCTTCTGTCCGATTATAGCAGACACATTTTAAATACGAAGATCGCAAACTCCCCAAGAAAAACAATAAATTAATTGCCTCACATCTCCCCCAAAAAGATTACTTGGTCAGTTTGGATTTTCTTCAGATGCTGATGAAATTGGGGTTGGAAGTAGCTAAGGTAAATGCAGTTTATGAATTCCGACAAAGCAAGTACCTTAAGGAATTTGTCGAAACAAATGCTCGTGAACGTTCGAATACACCTTGCGCCAATAAGGGTAAAGTT
This sequence comes from Procambarus clarkii, assembly GCF_020424385.1. Lineage (NCBI taxonomy): Eukaryota > Metazoa > Arthropoda > Malacostraca > Decapoda > Cambaridae > Procambarus > Procambarus clarkii. The sequence goes on along the minus strand of NW_025574385.1, from coordinate 30,342 downwards.
TTCAAGCTGGTATCAAATGCAATTTACGGCAAGAGTTTAACAAATGTGAGTAAATATTGTGATCAGCATTATTTAGTCACATCTCGAGACAAATTTCAAAAGCTTGCACGCAATCCATTCTTCAAACAATGTATTTTGTTGAGCGAAGACAGAGTCATTTGCACAGTAAAAAAAAAATCACTTAAAGTCAATACACCGACGTATCTGGGTTTCCAGATCCTGCAAATAACTAAGAGGATCATATATGATTTTTGGTACAACACCGTCAAAGTTCATTATGGAGACAAAGCTAGATTGCTGTATACGGATACAGATTAGTATTTGATTGAATTGACCTGTCAAAATGCTTTTGAGGAATTAAATAAACTGCCTTTGTCTCAGCATATGGATTTCAGCAATTTCAATGATTCTCGCAAAGGTCAACTGGGTTTGTTAAAATCGGAAGTTGGGGCCAAAATCATTTAGGAGCTCATCGCATTGAAGCCTAAAATGTACTCAATTCTCACTCAAGATCAGGTTCAGATCTGTCATTGTAAAGGAATTCCCACTTATCATCAGTCTAAACTCACTCATTCAGCTTTCCAAAGTGCTTTAGAGTTAAATATTCGGCAGCGGTTCCAATCCAGATCTATTAAGAATGTTAAAGGCCGAATGTGTACCTGTCTCACTACAAAACGTGGATTGTCCGCCTTTGACGATAAACGGTATGTACTGAGTCCTACACAGTCTTTGGCGTATGGACACCCCGATATACCTCGAACAGAAATTCATGAAGAAGAGAATGAGGAGGAGGAGGTACCTGCTGCGCCTGCTGCTGCTGCACGTCCTGTGAGACGTGGATTCCCCATATTCAATATGTGGGAAAAACGCGATGAACTAGTGAACAAGACGTATCCTCACAATAAGTGACTGAAGAAATTGGTGATAGAACATTGCAACCTCCCCTAACCTATCTTTGTGTTTGAAAATTGCAACCTCCTCTAACCTATATTTGTGTTTGAAAAAATTGTATCCCCCTTAACCTAACATTGAAGTTTGAAATAAAAATGCGGCGCCTGACTCATCATTGATGTTCTGAAAATGCAACCCCCTAACCTATGTTGAAAATGTTCTGTTCTTCTAAAATAAAAATTGTGAAATGTATACTCTGATGTTTTTATAAAACCTGCCCCCTAACCTATGTTTTGAAAATGTTCTATGCAAAATAAAAAAATTATGAAATGTATACTCTGATGCTTTTATGAAACCTCCCATGTTTAAATATAATGTCCTTATCATACTTATGTCAACACGAGTCATGGATAGTTCACCTATCACTGAAGAACAACTCGATATTTTCAATGAACCTAGCAGAATAATTATTGCAGAATTTTCCAATGGCGGAAAATCTCATTTGTGCACTAAACTCGTACAAAAATACCATCTGAAATTCACCAGTATTATTATATGCGGCAGCAGCTACAAAGCATTGCTAGACGATGCAGTAATTAACAAGAAAATAATAGCTCATCCTGAAATTATTAACCCTTTAGAAGAACGTACAGACGATTCGCATATTTTAATTATTATTGATGACTTGTTCATCGAATCTGCCAATTAAAAAATTGTGTCTGATATATTCACTAAAGGCAGACATCTCGCTATTTCATGTATATTAATTACCCAAAATATATTTTTCTCTGGGAAATATGCTAGAAGTATAAGTTTAAGCGCCTCTCATTTCATATTAGTGAAATCTAGAGAATTAGCTCAAATTAAGACTTTAGGGCGGCAATTATTTGGAAAACGAGATTCTAAAAAGCTTTTGGATATCTACAAGAAAGCCATTAGTAAACCTTATGGGCATTTATTAGTGGATTTAGGAGTGAAAACCCCTGAACGCATCACCTTCCGTAGCAATATTGTTGGTTAGCAACCATACGAAGTTGTATACCAATGGTGAACGTACTAGATGAAAACAACAACCACAATGGGAGGTTAGGAGGGTTGGGTGTATAGGATGCGTTCCTCACAACAACAACAACAACCCCAAGGAAAGGTTAGGGGGGTTGGGTGTATAGGATGCGTTCCTCACAACAACAACCACAAGGGGAAGTTAGGGGGGTTGGTGCATTGGATGTATAAAACAACTATAACCATACAATCCGATATCACTTTATTAGACGATGGAGAACGTACTAGATGAAATTTATTATAACCCCGCATCCTCAGGAGGGTTAGGGGGAGGGGTCAATAGGTTGTATAAAGCAGCTAAAACCATAAAGTCAGATATAACTTTATCAGATGTCAAAGAATACCTGAAATCGTCTAAAGCCTACACTTTGCACACATTAAAACCTCGCAAATTTCAGTGACGAAAGGTACTGAGTCCTAAACCCTGTATATATTTAGCCTGTGATTTAGCAGAAATGGGATTATTGGCTAAACATAATGATGATGTCAAATACATTCTCGTCTGTGTCGATATTTTTTCACGGTATGCGCAAGTCGCACCTCTGAAACGCAAAGACGGGCAGACCGTGAGTAAAGCTCTGAAAAACATATTGGAATCCTCATATTTCCAAGGAATACGTAAAATTAATACAGATCGAGGGGGTGAATTTTATAATTCTCATATGCAACGAATGTTAGCAGCAAAAAATATTAAACTGTATAGCGTTTTTCTCAAGAAACAAAAGCCGCCATCGCTGAACGCTTTATACATACCTGAAAACCAAGATTTATAAATATATGACTGCACACAATACTTCGAGATATCTGCCCATATTGCCTGATATCATAAAGGCGTATAACACAACAACCTACCGAGGGTTAGGTGGTTGGACTCCAGTTGACGTTCATGCTTTATCTCATCCACAAGATATAAAGAAACAGTTCAATCTCATGTATAAAAGTAAGGACAAACCTAAAGCAGGTCTTAGTTCTCTACTCGCTGTCGGGGACACAGTTCGCATTACTCTCTCCAACAGAATTTCGACATTCAAGAAAGGTTTTGCTAGACAAAACGAGGAAAAAAAATTCCGAATTATTAGTATAGATAAAAGCCAGCCTATCCCATTATATTTTTTACGAGATTTGAATAATAAGCCTATTGACGGTGGGTTTTATAAGGAAGAATTAACCCTAGCCCGTTTACCAGCTGCATTTAATATTGAGAAGGTGCTACGTAAACGTACATTACCTAATAATAAATTACAGTACAAAGTGAGGTACAAAGGCTACGACTCTTCATTTGATCAGTGGATTGATGCTAATGATTTGTTCAAGATATGAAGAAGCCATTAGTATACAAGTACAGAGAGTTGGTGACCTTGCTGAGCAAACTCAATTCCTCAGCCAGTAAAAAATTGATTGCTCAGTTTAAAAAACCACATATTCATTGCTTGTCAGAGATTTTCAAAAAATTTCTGAAAAATAGGCTTCCGGTTAAAAAGAAAGTTATAGTGAAATTGAAGAAATACAGAGACACCTTGCATTCGCTGGCTTGCAAGAAACCCTCAATTTCAAACAAAAAGCGCATTTTATTGACTCGCAAAGGAGGCAGTATCCTCGGTATATTATTACCCATAGCAGCTAGTCTAATTACCAGGCTATTTAAAAAATAAAAAAATGAAAGAATATTATCTAGTACCTCGTAAATCCACCTGCTAAAGTAGCAATAGTAAAGAAAGAAGAAGTAGCTCCATTACTAGCTCCAACACCTGTCCCGTCAGCAACTACTCAAGCAGTACAAGTACAAGCTCGTTTCAGTTTCAGTACGAGCTAATCCTTCAATAGAACATTTGGTACATATAAAATTGAAAGCTAAAGATCATGATTATGCTACTTCGCTGTTGAATTATTTTGATGAAAGCAAGATGGTGCAATGGGACGTCAATAGGAATCTGCAAATGCCAGTGACTGGAATAAACATAATTGATGATATTTTAACTAAAATGACGATTCACCGCTCTGTATTCCCGCGATAAAAATTACCGCTGGTTAAATTATTCATCTCTTTAACCTCAACTCCACGAGAAATGTTTAGGAATACAGAATCTCGTAAACAAGTATTTAATGATGACGTGGTACTAAGAAGAAAACGGGTGTATGCTCCAACTACAATTGCTGGAGAAACTAAACGCCCTAAAGTTGGTGGAGGAGCACCAGGGCTAGCCTATTAAAGGTGAGTGTATAAAAAGATGTGCTGTTTTGTTTTTAGTTTATTCATACATACTCCAGCTATGGATTCCCACGTTATTTACGCCACAAGTATTTTTAATACGGATTTATTTCCTAATAATGAACCTAGTGCTTTTGAAAACAGACTGTATAATCAACTCGTGCTGCATTCTAAACGTTCCTACGAAATATGTCTCCATAATATATTATTGCCTTCGTCATATTACATAATAAGATCGGATGATCTGGAAAGTTATATCCGTGTGAGAATTATGTACCTAGATGCTAAAGGAATTAGTTACAAACATTCTAAATTTCTACCGAAAACTAATATTTTAGCTGGTGGCATAAAGGAAATTATATACGACATCAATAATGAAATTACCCATATATTTTCACAGAACGATTTGAGTTTTGTGTCTGATGTCTATAAGACGCATTTCCCGAGATATGCAGATGCATATATTAAATATGGTTCGATTTCCAATCGGGTAAAGTTCAATACCGCGAGCAGCGATGAGAATGTATTGTATTATTACGATAATCGAGCGATATGCAGGATTTCCCTATCTTTTGGGGCGAGTATCGGCAAGGTTTTGGGGACTGATCAGCATAAAAATTATGATATATACGTACACAAGAATTATTTGGATGAAACACCCATATCAAACACGTGTCCCTACCCTCCACAACCCAGGGGCATGATGGATTACTTATGTGTTTATTGCGATTAAATTGCTCCTACGATGTCCGGGAATTTATTAGTGAATGTATTGGATGTAGTGTCTTTGCAGGGTGGTGAATACACGAAAAGGAAACAATATAAACCTCTAAATACAAATGTACTGGATAGTATAAGTATTGCAGTAACAGATCCTAATGGGACCCCTATTTATTTTGATAAAATAGGAAGCACAACAGCTGTTTTATATATACGACCCCGAATTGGGTCTATATAATAAGGACATTACAGTTCCAAGCCTCATTACCCATCTGCTAGCTACAAAATGCGCGGCAATTTCATCCCTCCGTCTGTAGACGAAATATTATTCTTAATTAGCCTACCTGCCTCATATAAAGGAGGTGAGCTGAGTGATATTAGAATATTCAACAGGAGTCATATAAGAGGAGGTGGAATATTCAGTTTCCTCACTGGTTTGGCCCATAAAGCAGCCCCTTTTTAATGAGAACCCTTGCTCCTGCCGTCTTAAGTGTGGGTCAGAATGTATTGCAAGACATGCAAACAGGCGCACATTCCTTTAAAAAGTCTTTTAAGAAGCATGGGATCGAACCATTGAAGGGAGTAGGGCGTCAGATTTTAGGTGGTGGTAAATGATGGAAAAAGTCTAAGAAAAAAGCTAAGGCCACCAAATTAGCACTTATTCGCAGTTTCACAAAACAGAATAAGAAGAAGAAGAGATATAATGACGTGTTTGGATAAAATGCAATTCATTCCTCTCATAGCAGCCAGCATGAATACTACTACTACATTAGGAGCAGGGCTACAACCCCCTTTGGAAAGTTATACAGTGGCTGTAACAGATGGATTTCCCAAACTTAATTCCACACGTATGATTGAGTCCACTATAGCTAGCAGGAAAAATATTGATATTTTACCTGTTAATTTAGGAATTAATAAATTTATAGTCTCGTATATTAAATTTAGAATCCCTGGTATTCCTGGTCATTTCCTGGATGTCATCCCCAGCCCTAGAAGTGGTGATAGAATAAACAGAAGCTGACGCCGCAATAGATTCGGGCAAAAAAGTGACTGTCGCCAATGGATTATCACACTCTTTTTAAAACAGTGGTGGTATATTTCAACGAACAAGTGGTTGAAATTAATTCTTTATTTTCATATTGGGCGTATATAAAGGTGCTAACAACTCTTTCTAGATGTAAAATAGATCGTTTTAAGCATCTAGTGCATTTTTATAAAGAAGAGGCGCTAATGATACCCAATAAAATTGATACGCAGTATGTTGCTACGACCACGAGAAATCAGGATGAGAAAATGGTTAATATGAAATAACAGGGAATTTATACGTGCTTTAAATTACTGTTGGATGTTGCATCTATTAGCGAATATTTACTGGATAACGTAGATGTAAGAATACGTTTGGAGTTAAATAGTGATAAATGGGTTATTGGCAGTGACACACCCACTGCTAATTATAAATATAATATAAATATGGCCCGCTTATGGATCGATAGATTAACCCCATTCCCTTCTGGTTTACTAGCTATTAATAGAGCACTAGCCCAAAATAATGGAGCAGTAACGTATAAATTTGATAAAACCCTATTTAAAACCCATATTCTAGGTCAGGGCCAAAAATCATTAACTATAGACCAGCCCTGGGGTGGAGTGATCCCTGAGAAATTATACATGGCCATTATTGATATGGAAGCCATTTCTGGAGATTATACCTTAAACCCATTATATTTTAACAATTCCGCCTTGAGCAACGTATAAATATCTCGGTGAACGGCACGAGTTTATTTAATATAGCGTGTGATTTCCCCCATAAATGTTCGAAATTATATTATATGGTCCTGAATGCTGTAGGATTTAAACTAGATAATATTTTGTCTTATGATTCGTTCATTAAAGGACAAACTCTGCTGGTCTTTATTTTATTAACAGAAGAAATAAAGGATTCACTTTCCCTGGAACCAACAGGGAATTTGAGAATTACATTGGAATTTAATACAACCATAGTGGGAAATAAAGTTATACCGCTGTTTGGTCCTACTACTGTGGATATGAAAATTAATGCTGACCGACGTATTATTTGCGAAACGAGAGCCTAAGAAACATGAAGAAGCCATATATATCGGATGTTATTTGGCGAACGATGTACGGAGAATCTTCAAGAAATTAAATAAGGATCCAGTGGTATTTATTTTTAATGCTTTAGATGAGAAATCCCCTGCAACGATGATGGGTCATTGGATGACTGTGTATGTACACAATGAACCTTCAGGAGCTATTATCGCCCTGTTAGACAGTTTTGGGGTGAAGATGGAATTCCATTCACGTTATTTACAAGAATTCCTCTCTTATTTTGAAGATTATAGAGTTTACATGTTCACAAAACGCATACAGATTATGGACTCCTATTATTGTGGAGTCTATGCCATGTTTTTCGTCTATCAGTTATGCAGCCTGAACTTGAGAGCTGCACTGCAGAAATTTGAAACTTTATTTGAATATGGGGAATATAATATGAACGATAGGAAGATAATTAAATTGCATATTCTAATTTTGCAATGCCTAACTGCAAAAAGACATTTTGCATAGATGGGCAGGATAAATGTCTATCGCTGTGAGATGAATCCTCATATTACTGAGCTGTAAGTATATTTCTAGATGTTTGCCATATATTGTCTTTCATATTATTGCTGATTTATTATTATTATTATTCTGTGATGCTCATGTAGTTTTTATTTATTCTTCCAGATTTGATGTGGTAGAGGAACTTGTCTCCCTCACAAAAATTACAAGGATCTAGGATTGCTATGCCCGATATCTGAAATATCATGCTTGTTCCCCATTACAATTTTACTGTTAAGACCAAAATGTAAACTTTTATTACCAATAAAATAATAAAAACCTATACAATGTATATTCTTAAACCTCTGATTAGGTTAGGTGGGGGATGGTTAGTCCAGCCATTTTGAATAATAACGTCAAAAACAGTACATATGCAAGTGGGACATTAAAGGCCGCATTAGTCATCTCGTGACGTCATACATAGTTGACCAGTCAGGTGCTGTGATACCTTGACACTGATATGCTAATAGCCAACAATACCCTATCCCTATACTGAGGTCGCTTTCGTGATGCCGCTAAACAGCAATAACTGGTTGTAGAATGTATTTGTTTGTTATATAATAAGTTAGGTTAGGATGGTTTGCTACGGTTTATGAAATGAATAACAGAAAGTATGAGCAATGAGCGAAAATACGAGCCAATGTAGCTGAATATCGACTCTGATGAAGCACAGAGTACAGTTGAGGTATTAAGCCCGATTAAGAGTTCGCACTAATGAGTGAACCTCCTAGGATCTGCATGTTGGCTGGAAGCTTTCGAGCTCGTTGGCGCCTTGCATCGCATTAGGGATGATGACATCAGAAAGAAGGTAACTGCAGAAGGTCTTATTTCAAAATATGAGAGGCTTGCGTTTACTGAATGAGTATTTTGATTTGTTATATGCTACAGTAAGGTGTGGGAGGCATGTTTTGAGTGAATGTGAGACGTGTATATGGCTTTTACAGCAATATTGGATTACTACTGAACTCGCATTGAAATCACCAATGCCCAGGGCTCTATTTTTCATTTAAGTGGATGATAGTGGCGATAATAATAACCCATTAAAAATAACAACACGAGATAGAAGACGAAACAATAGGTATTAATTGAATATGTTTTATATTTAGGAAAAAAAAGACCTGGGGTAAATACTGGTTTGGTAACAGGGGTGAACACTGAGATGCTCCCCTTTGTTTCATACGAATGAAAGATATTGGATTTCATCAATTTCTATGTTCAATAAACGATCCTTGGCTGGACACTATAAATATAAAGCTTCTGGATAAGTAAGGGGGAATAACTGGGAACCTTCTGAATATTAATGGAGCTACATTTTTAACGCCTATAAATGGAGAAGAAGGGGTTATTATTTGGAAATAGACCTACTGCCCTTCATCTAATAGCGTTAGTTGATGTTTTGGTTGACATAGATTAGAAATAAATAGGAGATCCGGACGAATGCTCTTGTACAATTTAATTTCTCATGTTTAATAAGCGATCTCATCTATGAAATGAACTTTGAAAATGGGAAACATTAGGAAAATGGGTTTAAATATGCTATTTCAGTAAACTAAGTTATTCAGGGAAGATGAAGACTGGGTGACGTCACTGACCATTAGCGATGTCTGTGCATGGGTCACCGGGGTAACGAAAAATACACGAGCCTATGAGGGTCCTCTTAATCCCCTTAATGCTAAGACCTGGAGATGAGCAGGGTAACGAAAAATACACGGACCCTAGGATGGGTATGGGGTGCATAATAAATGAACTAAACCTAACCTACGAGGCACCGTGACCAAATGTAACAAAAAAAAAACCGGGCCAACGAGGCACCGTGACCAAATGTCATGAAAAAAAAAACGGGCCTACAAGGCGCCGTGACCAAATGTAATGAAAAAAAACCGGGCCAATGAGGAGCCGTGAGCAAATGTAACGAAAAAACCCGGGCCTACGAGGAGCCGTGACCAAATGTAACGAAAAAAAAACGGGCTTATCCGGATCGAAAAAAGCAAAACGGCGCCTCGTAGACCCGGTTTCCACTACTACAGTATTACCTGTGAATTCTGGGGTCAATAGTATGTTTACAGACATCTATCTGGAATTCATCATAAGGAGGGTGAATGGTCAGCTGATGGATTTATCATCTATTGTTTTGGAGTTGTCTATTGATCTAATTGAAGACGGAATAACGCCTTTAGGAGATGCTAAAAACATCTCAAGGGTGAATGGATTGTCGCAAACTCTATTTAAATCCGCTAATTCTGTCTTTAAACAAAACAGTAGTTGAAACCAACTCATTACTCTCATTCTGGCCATACGTAAAGCTGTTAACTACGATTTCAGGTTGTAAATCTACGCTCTATGATAAACTGTCTCAGATTTATAATCGTGTTAATCCTAGCAAAATTGAAGCCGGGTATTTCAATAATGCTTCAGCTGGAGAGAAACAGTGGAAGGCTGATATGAAAACGAATGGTGTAAATACTTGCTTCAAAGTAATGCTTGATGTTACATCGGTTTGTGAATACGTTTTGGATAATGTAGATATTAGACTGAGTCTTGAACTACAAATCGATAAATGGCTTGTACTCAATGATAATGAACAAGCTAATTTTAAATATAATATCAAGTCACACGTCTATGGTTGGATAGGGTATTGCCTTTTCCTGAAGGATTAATAGCCATTAATAAAGCTATGCTGCAGAACAACTATCCTATTATGTATACCTTTAATAAAACTTTATATAAAACATGTATATTGGGTATGGGTCAGTGCTCGATAACATTTGACCAACCCCTGGGAAACTGTGATACCAGAACATTTATATATGGTTATCCTTGATATGGAGGCTGTGTCTGGGGCGTATAATCGCAACCCGCTTTATTTGGAAAACTGCGAGCTTAGTAAGGTTTTAATATCGCAGAATAGCACTAATATTGTCAATATTGGGTGCGACTTCCCTCATAACTGTGCCAAGCTGTATTACACAGCATTGCAAGCCTTAGGCTTCTATAAAGACTTCTTCGATATTTTCGATAAAGATATTGTCTTATGATACATATGTGGATGGTGGAACCATACTAGCCTTTAATTTACAACCTGAGGATATAGATGACACCATCACGATTGAAAAGAGCGGTAATCTATGGATTGCTTTGGAATTTAAACGCGGTATAGCTAGAAATAAAGTCATTCTAGTTTATGGATCTACAACAGGGGTGATCAGCATCAATGCAGATCGACGAGTTATTTACGATATGCAAAGATAAATATTAATATGAATAGTTTGGAAATAAATGAGTCTATTTGAAGTAATTTAGGTGCTAGGATGCACTATCTAGGAGGTTTCCTAGCTAATGACGTAAGGAAAATAGTGAAGAAAATACATATAAAAAAGCCTGTGGTGTTCATAATCAACACTCTGGAGTCTGGTTTTCGTAATAAAATGGGACATTGGATAACATTCTATGTTGATGTTAATAAGGATGGAGATAGAACCAAGATAGTTATACTAGACAGATATGCTAATCCTGCAATATGAACATATTCAAGATATTTGAAGAGTTTAAATCCTACTTTCAAGATTATGACCTATATATTATGAAGAAAAGGATTCAATCTCTGAACAGCTTCTTTTGTGGGAATTATGCTGATTATTCCGCTTACTATTTTTCCAAACTAATCTCAGAGAAAGCCTTGCTTCACTTTGATGAAGCATTTAAATATGGTCGATTTGGCAAGAACGATGAAAATGTGTTGAAATTCACCTATGCTCGGAAGAAAATGCTGTTGTGTAAGCAAACATTCTGCTTAAACGATTTTGATATCTGTGAAACGCTGTGTGACGAAATCAGCTATGATATTAGTATGGTGAGTATTGCTTATGATAAGATTGAATGAATGAATGAATAATAAACATAATAATGGCTGTAATTATTTTACAACATTAACAACAACAACAAAAAAACTCATAACCTTTTTTTCATTCTGCAGATTGGTTGCCTATTTATTTTTTTTCAGGGATATTTCTGTGCAGGCCCTAAGCCTCTGGCTGGCCCACTAAGTGTTGCTTGTTTCTGTTTTACTTGGGCGGAGTATGAGTATTTATGACTCGTATGGTTGCTTCAGTAAGATTTTGCCATATGTGTTTAACAACTTCTGCTCTGTTAAATCTAAGTTGAAATCTTAATGGGTTTGTAACTGTGCACTGTGTTAGATAATGTTCCAGTGGTCTGTCGGGCATTTCTCCACAGTGTTGACATTTCCTCTCATCTTCCGGAACCTGTAAGCCTATTTCCCATGCACATGGGTATCCAAGCCTGATGCGATGTAAGTGCACTTCTGTTGCTCTACTGCTCCCTTTCATCAATCGAAGTGGTTCATAGTTGGTTGAATTCTTTTACCAACCCGCAGATCCTGATGTTGCAACTGCTGTGTTGTGGTCACTGTACATCTTTTGCATTGCTCTGTTTCTAACTACTTTCTTAATCTGTGATATGTAAATGTCTACATTTCTTCTCTTAGTTGCAAGTTTTGCAGCTTCGTCTGCAATGTCATTTCCTATTATTCCCACATGACTTGGCACCCAGTTGATAAGTACCTGTCGGCCTTGTCGTTTGAGTGTTTGCATTAATGATATGACATTTGTGATCAAAGGTTTGATGAGAGGCTGACAAAGCTATGATAGTTGAGATGATTGCCTCTCTACCTACTCGCAAAGCTGAACAAAGAACTACTCCTATTATTATTATTATTATTATTATTATTATTATTATTATTATTATTATTATTATTATTGTAGCTGTAAATGTCTAAAGTGTTTAATAATAATAAAAGAATAAAATTATATAAACCGGTTAACTTCTAATTATTTATTTATTATTCTGAATACCGAGAATGTGTGTAAGCTGTTAACTTGAGGGGAGTTAAGTGACAGCTAAGAGTATGAGGAGGGAACGGTCAGCAGCAGTCACTTCTCAGATGTAAACAGACGAGAACCTTCTCTCGAGTAGGGGAGGGGGGTTATGGTTGGGGGGGGGGGGGTAATGTTGTCATAATACTCCCCTCCTCCCACTCATCTACCTCAGTCAAACATCTGCTATCAAAAGGGTAGGCAGCCAGAACACTCGCTCCCCAACCCATGTGGTATGTGGTGCGCCTCATGCCCTATGCGGTGTTACATAGCCTTGTGATAGGTACGCGGCACTCCATTCCGGTCTAGGCTGACGGGTAGGGGAGGGAGGGTGGGGTGAGGGGGACCTCCTTTATTTACAAAATATTATGGCCACTTCATACACAGGTCAGTTGCCGGCGAGACATCCCACTGTAAACACACTTATGCATAAATCGAAACTAAGGACTCCTCTTGCACCTACTGTTGAAGGCTTAGGAGCCAGAGGCTGAGACAATAGTGGCGAGGAAGACTATGGTGAGAATGTTATACGTTTTTGGTAAAATATACACACTTCAATCAGTCATCTGTCCTTTCCTAAATACAACAGACATATTGTTTAAAAATACGAAAGTATGAGGCGCACTACCAGCCAAAGCTCCTGGATGACCCTCTTCACTCCCCTCCCCACCCCCTCACCTGCTTCACACACCCTTCCCTAACCGTACACCTAAAAATACTTGGTCTCCTGTGAATTCCCCCATGGAAGGCTCCCCCCCCCCTCTCTGCCCTCAACATGTCCTTCTATTTCCTACATACATTTATTTAACTATATATCTCCACACACTTAACAATACATTACAAACTCATAGACATTCATCTTACATCTACTAATCATGCTCACCTGTACTCATACTTACACTTTTACCTCCATGACTCACAACCCCCAACATGACAACAACCTGCCACCCACCGCGACTCACAAATACCCAGCTTGACGATGCACGCTCGCCCCAGAGGACCCCCCCAGAACCCATTATGAATACGGTTGTGTGCAATAGTTCTACAGGGCCCTAAATGGCTCACCTGCACGGTCGTAGACATAATTTACCCTACTGCAACAAACCTTACTCACGTCGCACAGTATCTTAGCATGTCACAGTGTTCAGCATCCAATGGTTCTGTCTTAACCACGTGTATGGTGGTCGAGGTGGGGTCCCTTGATTGTTTCAAGCGTGGGTTGGACATGTATATGAGTGGGATTGGGTGATTATAAATAGGAGCTACCTCGTATGGGCCAATAAGCCTTCTGCAGTTACTTTTGTTCTTATGTTACCGAGCCAGTATTTACCCAGGTCTTTCCAAATTTATCCAGTTTATACTATTGTTTTGTGTTCTGTCTTGTGTTGATACTTTTAATACCCTATTAATATTCCCTTTGTTGTGTACATTCATCCACTTGTAAACCTCTATCATATCACGCATAACTCTTTGCCTTTCCAGTGAATGCAATTTAAGTTTTGTTAATCTCTCATCTTATAACAGGATTCTAATTTGTGGGATTAACTTTGTCATCCTACACTGGACACGTTCAAGTGAGTTTCATCCATTCTGTAGTGCGGCTACCGAAACTGAACTGCATAATCTAAATGGGGCCTACCCTGAGCAGGATATAGCTGAAGAGCAACACAAGGTGTCGTGTTTTTAATGCTTTGATTAATAAATCACAGTGTCCTAATTTGCCTTATTACGAACATTTATGCATTAATTTTTTGGTTTTAAATTCTTACTAATCATAACTCCCAGATCCCTTTCACAATCCGACTTTGCAATCTCAACACCATCTAGCTCGTATCTAGTAACTCTGTCATCATTACGTAGCCACAAAACCTTACATATGTCAGCATTAAACTACATCTGCTAATCTTTTGATCACATCAAAACCCAATTTAGATTGACTTGAAGTGATAGTCTTTTTCCGTGTTCATTTCCATTCCGATTTTTGCATCATCGGCAAATTTGCAAATATTGCAGCTCAAACCTGAATCTAAATGATTTAAATATATTATGAACTAGCCGTACCCAGCCACAGCAAACTTCCCTGTCCCTTTGACCTCGCCACCAATCTCTATTCCCCCAGCCCCTCGTCCCCACCATCCCAAACTCCCTCGTCCCCTCGTCCTTCCCCACCATTACCCCCTCCCTTGTCCCCTTGTCATCCCCACCATCTCTCACTTCCGTCCAATCTTCCTCCCCCCCCCCATTCCCCACTCCACCATCCCTTTTTCCTTTCCACCATGCCCCACTTCCCTGTCACTTTGTCCTCCCCAACCATTCTCCATTCCCCCTTCCCCTCCTTCCCACCGCCCCAAACTCTCCCGTCTCCTCGTCCTTCCCCACCATTATCCCCTCCTTTGTCCCCTCGTCATACCCACCATTCCCACTCCCTTGTCCGATGTCCTTCTCAAATGGTCTGATGTTCCCATCAGAAAATTGGGAACATCAAGTGATCTGATGTTCCCATCACTGAAATATAAGAAAAACTGTTAAAAAATTAAATGAAAATATGAAAAAAAACATAAAAATAAAGTATACTCACGAAATGACCGGAATGGTATAGAACACAGCTCAATTCGAATGCAATTCACACAAAATAATTAAATAAAAATAAAATGAAATAAAAATCTTTGAAAATTCAATTTATCAATGCAATCAGAAACATTTAAATGAAATTGTAACATATCTAGTATAGCATGTGTGTTGCTCTTACATGCATCAGATGACGCTGTTTTTCAAGAAAAGCATAGTTTTACCTGTCACAACAGTGGCTTCTATACATATATTTACGAAATGAACGGTATGGTAAAAAAACACAGCTCTATTCCAACACAATGTCTCACAAAATAATTCACTAAAAAATAAAATAAATCGAAATCTATGAAAATAAAATTTATCAATGCAATCGGAAACATTGAAATGGAATTCGTGACATTATTGGTATAATGTGCATGTTGCCATTATGTCAAACAGATGGCGCTGTTATTCAAAAACGAATGTTTTTACCTGTCACAGAGGTGGCATCTATATAGTAGGTATATAAAAAGACGCACCTATTCGAATGCAACGTTGTGCCAAAATTTCAGAGCACTTGGTGAAGAACTTTCGGAGATTACAACGTGTGTTGCCCTTACGTCCAACAGATGGCGCTGTTTAAAAAAAAAACATGTTTTTTCCTTTCACAGGCGAGGCATGTATATAGTATATATATAAAAAGATGCGCCTATTCGTATGCAACGTTGTGTCAAAATTTCAACGCAATCGGTAAAGAGGTTTTGAAGACTTTTCTCACATGAAAAACACATGAAAGACACAGTTTTCAGAAAAAGCATGTTTTTTACAGTCACAGACGTAACATCTATATAGTATATATATAAAACCTGCTCGGATGCGAATGGAACGTTGTGTGAAAATTTCAAAGCAATCGGTTAAGAACTTTCGGAGATTAGCGATTTTGAGCAAACGAACATTTCCGTTTTTAATTATATAGATAACAGAAGTCCCAAGGAGAGAGCCTTGAGGGACTCCACTTAAAACAATTTCCAAGTCTGACTTAACCCCATTTATACTAACTCTATGCAGACGAGGAGTCACAGTAACGTGGCTGAAATATGCTGACCAAACCACACTAGAAAGTGAAGGGATGGCGACGCTTCAGTCCGTCCTGGACCATTCTCAAGTCGATTGTGATGAAGGATGTTGTCATTGTTATAGATTCAGCTACTCGGAACAAGTTCCAAGTAGCACGGGCTATGGTGAGCCCGTAGCTCACCTGGCACAGGAGCAGGGCAAGTAGCACCGGCTATGGTGAGCTCGTAGTGGACTTACCTGGCACAGAAGCGGTGCAGTTTTTTTCTCAAGTCGACACAATCGACTTGAGAATGGTCCAGGACGGACCGAAACTGATGAGGGATGTTGTTGTTGTTTAAGATTCGCTACTCAGAACGATAAGTTCCAGTAGCACGGGCTACGGTGAGCCCGTAAGTGGAGGCTCTTTGGAGCCATTATCTGTATCAGTGGCCGATACTAGAGATGTGGCGATGGATGGATGTCTTCATGATGGTTTTCAGCCTGGAGGGCTGGCTATACCAGTTATGAAGATGGTGGGGTTAGTGTAGATCTCTAGGTTTTCCGTTTTTTCTTTGCCTGCGACTTTGGCTGAGCAGTGCTGTCGTTAGAGTTTGGTGACGTGGCCTCCATGAACCGTGTAGGTGTCGTATTTGTGATGCGGCGGTGGAGCTCCTACTATGATTTCCTCGTCTGAGGAGTCCATAACCTCCGTAGTGGGCGTTTTTGTCTTTCGCTTCGCAGGCTTAGGTAGGTTTAGGTGTCGTTGATTGGTGGTTGTAGCTGTGAGTATTTTTTTTTCTTGACAGGTTATCAAAGAAATTGAGTCCTATGGATGTTACGTTAATCGCAACTACCTCGCAAGAGAGGCAGACCTTAAACAGCAAGAGCTGCCAGTGGCAGATATTTAATCTTTGCCAGTGGCAGATATTTAATCTTAAAGCCTAAGATCATAGGACCGCGGGAGCAAACCGCCAGGCAAAACCACACGGGTAACACCTGTCACTTAGGTCGCTGGCTCCTTCTAGTTAACAAACTAATAAAGTGTAGCCGACGGATTCTCACCTCTTATTTATAGAAGTGTGGTGCTGTGCAATGGACTCGAGCTTTAGATACAGACTTAATATGAACATAAGCAGGCAAAGCGTTGCAGAACATGAAATGTGGGGCAGTAATATTGGAAGGTTTGACGTAAACGACCGTTTCTATAACAAAACAATTTATTCACAAAACAAGAACTAAAACTACTACACAGTGAATTTACGTTACTTTACTGTCACTCCAGTGGCACATTAAAGTACAGCTAATCAACAGCCTGATGGACCCACGGTCTCCTTATCCCGTCGTCGCTGACTGAACAATGACACTAACTGAACAAAGTGGTGCCCACTGGTGACGCAAGCTTGCAATCAATATTGTCACGGATACACGGTGACCAATACTATAATCACAGAAACTTGACTGGCGCTCGCTGCCCACAACGAGATACCAAGTAACAAGGCGGTTAATCCAAGAATGATAACCCCTTATAAAAAAAATCTTACGTTAACACTTGTCTCTCAGGACAAACAAAGTTACTCTAATTGAATTTAAACAATTACGTTAATACACACGTGTCACAACGACACTTAAATGGCATCAATAACTCGTAAATCAATTAATTACATCAACTTGAAAGTCAAGCATTCGGTGAGTAATTCCCAATTAATTACTGAATACAACAGCCTATTAATTCAGACGAGTATTGATAAAGCCTACTGTCTCTCAACTGACAGTTCACTTCCGGTCTTACGACAAGATTACCTTAACGAGGGTAGACTACTGTACCACACACAATGTTCCAATACTCCGTGTAAACAACAACATCAACACCTGGTGAATTCACTAAGTGGCGATTACTAATTATCTTTAATTAGCTACGAGTGCTTAATCACTCTGTCCGCAGACAGAGCTGATCAGTCCAACGAATTACAACAGCTAATTACAGCGCAATTGACTCCGATCATACAGACCGTCAACCCCTTACGTTAATTGCTCAATTAACGACAGCTCGTTAACACTACGTTAGTCTTTACTTGACAATTCCTCCACTGCGTGAACTTCACTGTGACAGTTGCCTTTACACGTCCCTACGTTAATCACAACAATGTTCAACGAACAAGTGACCTCGTTAAGTAAATCGTGACCCCCGGTGACGTTAACTGACTTTAATTCTCACGGAATCCTTCACAGTACACAACGCCTTCCACCAAGGTCAAACTTGTCTACGGTTTACACACGGTACAACACAGTACATCACAGTACAACCCAGTACACCCTTGCCACTCACGGCAAAACTTGTAAATGACTTCCCCCAGTAAATTATCCCCCAATAATTCACACTTTACCACAACACAACAGTAAAATATATAACCAAGGGAAATCTCCCTGTTACCACTTTTCACTGCTGAAAAAGGGAATCAAATTACAGCGAATACATACACGACACATCGAAAATTAACATGGAAGTAAATAACTCACTCTACCTCTGAATGTGTCACTAGGTGTCTTCACACACGTCATAAATCACAGTTGGGCCCAATCCTCAACTTGATGACAAACAGGGTAGACTCACACGTCTCCAATTCCCATTCACCTCCCCAGGTGGTCCCAGGGACAGAGGACAGACGGACACTGGGGGCGAACCCAGCTTCAGAGTTTTATTACCCAAACGGAAACAGTGTACTTACATTAATGATGTGGGGCCCCTCTTTCATTCACACATACACGTCAATCACACTCCCACTGCTGCTGCTGGATGATGACGTAGGCGTCCTCACTTCCTGCACGTGGTCAAGGTGGAGCACAGGGTCCCAGACCACGGGGTGTTAGCTCTACACACACACAGAGACCAGGATGGCGCAGATACACCGGCTCAGGCGAGCCAGGGTTGCACACAACAGCAGGGATGCGGTACCACGCCCTTCCACTTGGCACGGTACCCCAGGATACGACGGTACACGGTGTTACGACGGTACACGAGATGGAGTCCTTCACTGTTCCTCAGAATTATAACATTTAAGGTTTCTCTCTCTCACTGAAACCCTTTCTAGCACGTCTCACAGCAGTATCTTCAAGCACAGACACGATCGACGGCGGATGTCACTTTTATAGCCCGATAATTAACGCCTCACTCAGTCCAGCTCCTCTAAGATGGCGTCCCACAATTACGCGGCTAGATGACAAGTTCACACGGCTCGATACAGGCCCCTTTCCGCTCTACCGGATTCTTACGCACGGTACACGGAAAGATAGCAAGATGTTGGCGTGACTTTAGCAACGTTGTAGGCGGATATTTCCCGATGCTTGGCTTAGCACGGGAAATACGTCGACAGGCAGCAACGTCCAAGGTAAGAATGTCGTTTCCCGCCAATACCATGCCTGGGGTACCATGTGGTACCCCTCAGCGTCTTGGCCAATCACGGTTCAGCATTTCTGAGGCCCAGGCCCTCAGCCAATCGCGCACCTGCTCCATGACGCCACCCCCCACTCACACACGAGGTGGACACGTGATAGGGGGGGGGGGTGGTCTACGGCCGTTAACCCCCCATACCTCCCTCTCTACACTTGACTTGTACAAAATTCCCTGAATTCAACTCCCTCCTGTAATTTCCTTCACAGACCTGATACAGCGATCAGGATAACATCAATGGCTAGCAAATGTCATGGGCTGTCCAACGACACCCAACACGACTGTGGAAAAGTTATATCCAGAAAGTTGAATCACGGTGCACATCACTGGTGCACGATGCAATTTCATACTCAATTCAGTGCACGAGAGAGCAGGGAAAATATGTCCCCTGACAGCTCCTCTGGCGTGTGCGATCTGCTCAACCAATCAGCACCCACATTATCGGCCCCCTTGATGTACTCGACCCTGAACTTAAACTGCTGTAAGAATAGAGCCCACCGCATAATCCTAGGATTAGCGTTCTTCAATGTACCCAAGTGGCTAAGAGGCTGATGGTCTACTTGGAAGGTGAACCGCCTTCCATACACATACTGATAGAACTTCTTAATGCCTACCACAGCTGCTAACAGTTCCCGCTCGACCGTCGAGTACCGACGCTCTACGTCACTCAACTTCCGGCTGTAGTAGGCGACCGGCCACACTAGGCCGTCATGCTCCTGCAGGAGTACAGCTCCCACTCCTGTATTGGAAGCATCAGTTCTGAGGATGTATTCCTTATCTTCGTCGGGTAGCCTCAAGATAGGCTGCTCGACCATCTTCTTTTTCAGGCAAGCAAAAGAAGCTCCTTCCTCTCCCGTCCAGTTGACCTTAGTAGGGGCAGCCTTCTTTGTCAACTCTGTTAAGGGATAGGCTACAGAGGCGAAGTCTGGAATGAACTTCCTGTAGTAACCCACCAGACCAAGGAATGACCTCACTTGCGTCTTGGTGGTGGGTGGTACAGCATCCTGTATCTTCTGTATCTTATCAGGTAGAGGCTTGGCACAGCCTCCACCGATCACATGTCCCAGGTACTTGACCTCGGCGCATCCCACCTCACACTTGGTAGGTTTGGCAACCATGCCAACTCCTTGCAACCGTGAGAATACCTGCCTCAGCAGTTGCAAATGCTCCTCCCAGGTGGTAGAGTGGATAAGTACATCATCCACAAATACTTCCACTCCTCCGATGCCCCCCAGGACCTTCCTCATAGTCCTATTGAACACTGCGGGGGCGTTCACCAGCCCAAAGGGAAGAACAGTAAATTGATACAGCCCCTCACTAGTCATAAAAGCCGTGCATCTCTTGCTGTCTCGATGCAGTGGGATCTGCCAGAATCCCTTCGTCAGATCCAGCTTTGAAAAATACTTGCTTGGCGCTAGCCTAGCGAAAATCTCATCCTGGTTAAACATGGGTTCTGCATCAAACTCTATGACCGAGTTCAATTTCCTGAAGTCCAGACAAATCCTTACTCCCCCCTCAGGTTTCTTCACTATCACCATGGGGCTGGAATAGGGGGAAGTAGACTTCTCAATTACACCTTCTCTTTCCATCTCCTTCAGTTCTGCCCTGACCTGGGGAACTAGGTGATGGGGAACAGGATTAGGTTTGGTGCGTACCGCCTGTCTTTCCATTAGCGGTACTCGGTAGCCTTCCACATCAGCTACCTTGGTCACATCCGAGAGTACGCCACTGAACTCCTTAGTCAGCTGTCTGGCCTGCGTACTCTGTTCTGAGGTCAGTCGATCGCTAATCTTTACATCTTTGTATGTCTCTTTCTGTTTGCGATTATACAATCGTGGCTGACCGACCTCGCTGTCATCACTGATGACTGATACCCCTGCAATAAATGCAGTGTGTACTGGGTGGGGAACTAGCCCTGTCCCCTCCCGATTCCTCTTTGAAGATTTCTTACCTCCTTTACCCTGCCGCCTCTGTTCCTTGGGCTGGGTGGTGGCGACCTTGACTTGGCCACCAGCTGGAGCGGACCGCGCGGGTCCCTTTGACCTAGATCTCGTTTTCTGTTGGCGGAAAGGAGCAGAGTTTCCCCGTTTTCCTTGCGCCTGCTGCCTCTGTTCCCTAGCCGGGGAGGCAGCCATGGCTTGGCTACCAGCTGACTGGCGCGTGACGTCACCTCCAGCTGGTGTGGGTCCCGTTCTCTGTGAGTCACTTCCACAGGACCGACTCTTACCATTTGACACTCCAGGGGCGTTTCCCAACAACAACCCGTAGACAGCGTCCTTGCATTTCACCGCTCGTATTTTACCTTTTACATATGGTGTGTCAACAATCAGCGATACCTCGATCATGTCTTTATGGTTACCATCTGGGTATCTTACATGAATGGTTCTGCCTGTCTCGTTCCCAGGCTCGACAAGGCTCTCTCGGACCATATGAGTAGTAGCTCCCCTGTCTCGAAAGACCTTGGTCATCTTACCATTAACTAAACCTTTTGCTGTCTCCAGGGTGTGCTCCAGAGGATCTCCTCCCTCGTGGGCACCCAGACCAGCAATTTGTGCGTGTGTTCCCCCCTTTTCTGCACGCTTGCTCTTCTTACACTGTGCTGCCCTGTGACCTGGCTGGCCGCAAGTAAAACAGCGGGGTCCACTGACCTTGTGTGGCTTATGGCTTACTCTAGACTTACTCTCTTTAGGCCTAGCCCCGCTCCCTGAGGCTTGGTCATGACGTCGGTTCTCAGATGAACCTCCTTGTCTAGGTCTGTGTGCCTCAGCCCACCTGTCGGCACATTCTGCCATAGCCTCATTAGAGACTATCTCATTCTCCTTGAGTTTAGCACGGAGCGCAGGTTCCACTGCCTCCAAGAACTGTTCCCTAGTCATCAGTTCAAACAACGTATTGTCTTCCGGAACGACGGCGTTGTTCAACTCAAAATAGCGCTTGAGGCTCGACTGCAGCCCCTGCAACATTGCCCGGTACGTTTCCCCTTGACGTACTCTAATCTGACGGAATGCTCTCATCATTCCATCGGCCGAAATGCCATAGCCTTTCATTAAGGCTCGCTTCAGGGCATCATAATCGTTGCACATGGGAGTTCCCAAACCCTGGTATATACTTAATGCCCTTCCCTTCAACAATGAAGCTAGCGCTTGGGCCCAAGTTGACCTACTCCACTTCCCTTCCGTTGCTCTGCGTTCGAAGCGGTCAATGTATGCATCCATTGAATCCACTTGCTCATCGAAAGCTATAAGATTAGGCATTTTTATCTTAACAACTGGCCCCTCTGGGCTGGGCTCTGTGGGTTGGGTTTGGCTTCCCTTCCCAGCTGAGGCTTGCACCCTTGCAATCTCCAACTGGTTCTCTCTCTCCTGATGGGTATTCCACATTTCCATCACAAACTTATACATCCCCTCTGCTGAGAGACCCATTAACCCAGCTTGTTCTCGCAGCATGTCTACAGTGAATCCCGCCTGGGGTTGTACAGTCCCCATTCTGGCCGGCGATTCCTGCATCAACCTACCTGCTGATGCAACATTACCTTCCACGAAGGTTTCTATTGGAATTCTTTGGTGAGGGCGCGACCTCCCACTAAGATCCTGAGGCGTACTACTTCTATCACCTCCTACCACGTCCACTACACGAAAGTCGGCTAGGAGATTTTCCTCATCCCCTAAATCACTTGCCGGCGTTTCGTTCGCCGAAGCGTAACTAGCATTAAGCCTTTCCGGTGACGCTTCTCTCTCTGACGTGTCCCTAGTGTCACGGAGTGCTGGCAACTCCTGACCGCCCCATGCCTGGCATATCTCCTCCACCCGGGCCCTGTGTCCCATCACGTACTGACGGCATTCCCTCTCCGTCTTACTACCCGCATCATCTGGCATCCTGCCATGGACAGACACATACAGAAACACGTACTCTTTCCTGTAATCCACAGACATACTGACAGTGTGTGTTGGTGTGTGTACCTACTTGTGACAACTGTGACAACACACCCCCAACAATACTGTTCCACAATGTTCTGCAATTTGAGACTTTTTACTTTAATGTCCGTGCATGGGCTCGAACCCAAGTGACACAGCCCCACGTTGGGCGCCAGACTTGTGAGTATTTTTTTTTCTTGAAAGGTTATCAAAGAAATTGAGTCCTATGGATGTTACGTTAATCGCAACTACCTCGCAAGAGAGGCAGACCTTAAACAGCAAGAGCTGCCAGTGGCAGATATTTAATCTTTGCCAGTGGCAGATATTTAATCTTAAAGCCTAAGATCATAGGACCGCGGGAGCAAACCGCCAGGCGAAACCACACGGGTAACACCTGTCACTTAGGTCGCTGGCTCCTTCTAGTTAACAAACTAATAAAGTGTAGCCGACGGATTCTCACCTCTTATTTATAGAAGTGTGGTGCTGTGCAATGGACTCGAGCTTTAGATACAGACTTAATATGAACATAAGCAGGCAAAGCGTTGCAGAACATGAAATGTGGGGCAATAATATTGGAAGGTTTGACGTAAACGACCGTTTCTATAACAAAACAATTTATTCACAAAACAAGAACTAAAACTACTACACAGTGAATTTACGTTACTTTACTGTCACTCCAGTGGCACATTAAAGTACAGCTAATCAACAGCCTGATGGACCCACGGTCTCCTTATCCCGTCGTCGCTGACTGAACAATGACACTAACTGAACAAAGTGGTGCCCACTGGTGACGCAAGCTTGCAATCAATATTGTCACGGTTACACGGTGACCAATACTATAATCACAGAAACTTGACTGGCGCTCGCTGCCCACAACGAGATACCAAGTAACAAGGCGGTTAATCCAAGAATGATAACCCCTTATAAAAAAAATCTTACGTTAACACTTGTCTCTCAGGACAAACAAAGTTACTCTAATTGAATTTAAACAATTACGTTAATACACACGTGTCACAACGACACTTAAATGGCATCAATAACTCGTAAATCAATTAATTACATCAACTTGAAAGTCAAGCATTCGGTGAGTAATTCCCAATTAATTACTGAATACAACAGCCTATTAATTCAGACGAGTATTGATAAAGCCTACTGTCTCTCAACTGACAGTTCACTTCCGGTCTTACGACAAGATTACCTTAACGAGGGTAGACTACTGTACCACACACAATGTTCCAATACTCCGTGTAAACAACAACATCAACACCTGGTGAATTCACTAAGTGGCGATTACTAATTATCTTTAATTAGCTACGAGTGCTTAATCACTCTGTCCGCAGACAGAGCTGATCAGTCCAACGAATTACAACAGCTAATTACAGCGCAATTGACTCCGACCATACAGACCGTCAACCCCTTACGTTAATTGCTCAATTAACGACAGCTCGTTAACTCGTTAACACTACGTTAGTCTTTACTTGACAATTCCTCCACTGCGTGAACTTCACTGTGACAGTTGCCTTTACACGTCCCTACGTTAATCACAACAATGTTCAACGAACAAGTGACCTCGTTAAGTAAATCGTGACCCCCGGTGACGTTAACTGACTTTAATTCTCACGGAATCCTTCACAGTACACAACGCCTTCCACCAAGGTCAAACTTGTCTACGGTTTACACTCGGTACAACACAGTACATCACAGTACAACCCAGTACACCCTTGCCACTCACGGCAAAACTTGTAAATGACTTCCCCCAGTAAATTATCCCCCAATAATTCACACTTTACCACAACACAACAGTAAAATATATAACCAAGGGAAATCTCCCTGTTACCACTTTTCACTGCTGAAAAAGGGAATCAAATTACAGCGAATACATACACGACACATCGAAAATTAACATGGAAGTAAATAACTCACTACCTCTGAATGTGTCACTAGGTGTCTTCACACACGTCATAAATCACAGTTGGGCCCAATCCTCAACTTGATGACAAACAGGGTAGACTCACACGTCTCCAATTCCCATTCACCTCCCCAGGTGGTCCCAGGGACAGAGGACAGACGGACACTGGGGGCGAACCCAGCTTCAGAGTTTTATTACCCAAACGGAAACAGTGTACTTACATTAATGATGTGGGGGCCCCTCTTTCACTCACACATACACGTCAATCACACTCCCACTGCTGCTGCTGGATGATGACGTAGGCGTCCTCACTTCCTGCACGTGGTCAAGGTGGAGCACAGGGTCCCAGACCACGGGGTGTTAGCTCTACACACACACAGAGACCAGGATGGCGCAGATACACCGGCTCAGGCGAGCCAGGGTTGCACACAACAGCAGGGATGCGGTACCACGCCCTTCCACTTGGCACGGTACCCCAGGATACGACGGTACACGGTGTTACGACGGTACACGAGATGGAGTCCTTCACTGTTCCTCAGAATTATAACATTTAAGGTTTCTCTCTCTCACTGAAACCCTTTCTAGCACGTCTCACAGCAGTATCTTCAAGCACAGATACGATCGACGGCGGATGTCACTTTTATAGCCCGATAATTAACGCCTCACTCAGTCCAGCTCCTCTAAGATGGCGTCCCACAATTACGCGGCTAGATGACAAGTTCACACGGCTCGATACAGGCCCCTTTCCGCTCTACCGGATTCTTACGCACGGTACACGGAAAGATAGCAAGATGTTGGCGTGACTTTAGCAACGTTGTAGCCGGATATTTCCCGATGCTTGGCTTAGCACGGGAAATACGTCGACAGGCAGCAACGTCCAAGGTAAGAATGTCGTTTCCCGCCAATACCATGCCTGGGGTACCATGTGGTACCCCTCAGCGTCTTGGCCAATCACGGTTCAGCATTTCTGAGGCCCAGGCCCTCAGCCAATCGCGCACCTGCTCCATGACGCCACCCCTACTCACACACGAGGTGGACACGTGATAGGGGGGGGGGGGTGGTCTACGGCCGTTAACCCCCCATACCTCCCTCTCTACACTTGACTTGTACAAAATTCCCTGAAATCAACTCCCTCCTGTAATTTCCTTCACAGACCTGATACAGCGTTCAGAATGACACCAATGGCTAGCAAATGTCATGGGCTGTCCAACGACACCAAACACGACTGTGGAAAAGTTATATCCAGAAAGTTGAATCACGGTGCACATGTAACACTGTAAAAGTGTTTGGTTTAGGTTAATACATACATAGAGTACATGAGTCACAGACAAGGATCGGAGAGGCGCCAGTTGTCTGCCTGAGATCTCACACCTCTAACCGTTAACGACCCCAAGTGACCTGAGGTCAGATCATGAGAATTTCACCTTGCTTCCGCTAAGCGTATAATTGGAGCCGGGTAGCCTTCAAACATGCCGACGTTTAAGGAGTGGCTTGGTAGTGCCGGAGGCTATCTATTTGTGGGCGGAGTTAGCTACTAGGTTCCCCAATATAAACTCGGAGAGCTATCGAGCATGAAGCATTAACAGACAGAACGGCAGTCAGGATTGCAGAGACGGCCCTAGCAGGGAGGCTGTCGGCCGGCAGGGCGGGAGTCTCTGTCAACTACAGACCCCCCCCCCCTCTATCCAGCTATAGGCAGAGACACTTGGTGAGTGAACAGTAAGGTGACTTGTCGTGTTTTACAAGTGTTGTGTGATGATCAGGGGCAGTCAAGTTGTAGGGTTCTCGAATTCTTGGATGATGACTCACTTTGCATATTAAACTGGAACATTTTAATTGAATTGCTAAATTATGATACTTCATGTGAAATATAATTATAAATTTATTATTTAAATTGTGTTTAACTTTGTTCCCTAGAGCTTTGAGTTGAGGATTTGAGAAAGCCTCTGTGGTTACTGGGTTCATGATATAAATGAGTACATGTTTGGAGTTGATACATGGTACAGAGGGAACATACTAATAATGAACTCATGATAACATCCTTTTGAGAATATTTTGTGATACAGGCAAGTTCCATTCCTTGTCTTGTATGTATTGAACATGAATGGATGGTGGCAGCATTTCTACTTCTACTATCTACTATTCCACTACTACTTATCTACACCTCTCCCTCCACCCTTCTCTAAACTCTTACTTTCAACTAATGACCCTCCTCGCTCCTCCCACCCCTCTACCTCTCACCTCAAACCCCACCCCCCGTTACAATGTTGGCAGCGGTGTTGAACAATGTTTAAGGTATTGGTGTTCTTTTAACATTGTTCAGTCCCACGTGTCTTTTTGCCGCTCAGGCGCTATCAGGGAGATCTTGACAGGTGTTTATTATTCGCGAGTTAGCGAACTTTTTTCAGGTTAGGAGATAGTGATTCTCTGGTGTTGTGTTTAGTGATTTTGTGAGTTTTGTGTAGTTCAGGGAATGTTCACCAGAACTTGCGTGGGTAGTGATTAATGTTAGTGATAAGATTTGGTGATTTGGGAACTTAGCGGTGTTGGTAGTGCAGGTCACCTGAGTGTGACAGGTGACCTCGCATGTCCCACAGGGACACCCAGCCACCGCTGGTCTCCAGGTCAGTGGGGAGTGGCAGGTGTAGTTTTTAAGTAGTTTAAGTGTGGTTCTGCTCAGATTATTGCGATCGACTGTTTTACTCCATTTGAACGCAATAACCCGAGGTGTACTGGTATTGTACAGCATGCTAGGGGGAGGCTTAGTATGTCAGTAGACTTCACGTTGGGGACGCTCGACGTTAGATAGTCTGGTCACAGGGGTGGCAACAGTTGGAGTTGTTGACCGGCGGAGATGCTAGGGAAACACTCTGGGTCACGTAGGTGGCTGTAGGTTAAGGGTGGGAGTAACGTTTAATTATGTACTTAAGATTAGGAACGGTATAGTTAAGTTAGGCTAGTGTTTGGTCTATTAGTTTTGATATTTATTGTGGAGATTGGTTTAGTGACAAATTAAGTAGTGATGACCTTATTCTCTCTTCTCTAACTTTACTCTGTTACTGTTTTATGTTCCACCAAGTCAGTATCATTCAGAGTTAATTGGATTATTAAAATTTAAGTGTAGTTGTTGCCAGGAGGAGAGCTTATAATTGGACTGTGTGAACCCTATACAAACTACATGGTCACACAACAAGATGGAACACGGGTATTGTCGCCTTTATGTTCACCCACAGGTGGGAGCCAGAAGAGAGGAGAGACGCACATACAAAAGAGGGAGACGGCTGCTGTGTACCATACTCACGGGCGTTTATCACCACCACCACGACCAGCCCACTACCTGGAGGCCATGGCTCCACCACCATCACCACCCCAGGGGACCCCAAGATGCAGCCCTCTCGGTCGGTCAACATTGGTCTACCCAGTGGACCCCAGGACGGACGGACCCCAGTGGACCCCAAGACTTACGGACCTCAGTGGACCCCAAGACGGACGGACCCCAGTGGACCCCAGGTCGTTCTGCAGACGACCCCAGACGACCCAGTAAAGATGGAAGAGGAGCAACAACGACTCCAGTCTGTCCCACCAACATCGGTCTACCCAGTGGACCCCAGGACGGACAGACCCCAATGGACCCCAGGTCGCTTGTCAAAGACCCAGGGGAGGAGGAAGAGAGAAGAAGGAAGAGAGAAGAAAGAAGAGAGAAGAAAGAAGAGAGAAGAAAGAAGAAAGAAGAAGAAGAAGATAAGACAAGCTGAGTGAGACACGATGCCTCGTGTCCCTTGCTGGTATCAGCATCATTGCATGGAGCGTAATTGCAAGACAGGATCGTTTGCCTTAACTGGCCGCCCCTCCTACAAGCATGTTGCTCTGTTGAGTGATTCTTCCTGTGTCATGCGGACTTGATGTGGCTGTCAGAAGTAGCTCTCTGAAGGAGGCGTGCTGGAGCAATAGGGAGGAAGAAGAGTAGGATGGGATTTCTACTG
The DNA here is from genome assembly GCF_020424385.1 of Procambarus clarkii. Taxonomy (NCBI): domain Eukaryota; kingdom Metazoa; phylum Arthropoda; class Malacostraca; order Decapoda; family Cambaridae; genus Procambarus; species Procambarus clarkii. Next base: position 1,092 of record NW_025574385.1, on the reverse strand, counting down.
TTGGCAACTATATGAAGGTCTCGAAACTTGTAGTACCTATAGCTGTGAAGAACCCCAATATACGTCTCTCATGGTGACTGACGTAGGGCCAATTACAGATCAGCTGGGACAACCGAATTCCACGGTCCTGTGCGCAGTTCAAGTAGTAACGGCTTTCGGGTTGACCAAGGGTTGTTGTGCGTTAACGACGGAGAAGCGACGGAGGCAGTTGTGTTGAAGAAATGTGGTACAGGACTATCTACAAGACCAAGCAGTGACGTCGCCCAGCCAGAGACAATGGACGTCTGTCTACATATTTCATTTTTAGAGTAGGATGATGTATGTTTGTTTAGCTAGGATGTATTCTTTTCGTTAATAAAGTTGTCGCACACAGCTAGCTTGCTTTAGCAGTGTTGCAAAAACTTTATTTTCGGGGAGAAGGGGAGATGTAACACTGTAAAAGTGTTTGGTTTAGGTTAATACATACATAGAGTACATGAGTCACAGACAAGGATCGGAGAGGCGCCAGTTGTCTGCCTGAGATCTCACACCTCTAACCGTTAACGACCCCAAGTGACCTGAGGTCAGATCATGAGAATTTCACCTTGCTTCCGCTAAGCGTATAATTGGAGCCGGGTAGCCTTCAAACATGCCGACGTTTAGGGAGTGGCTTGGTAGTGCCGGAGGCTATCTATTTGTGGGCGGAGTTAGCTACTAGGTTCCCCAATATAAACTCGGAGAGCTATCGAGCATGAAGCATTAACAGACAGAACGGCAGTCAGGATTGCAGAGACAGCCCTAGCAGGGAGGCTGTCGGCCGGCAGGGCGGGAGTCTCTGTCAACTACAGACCCCCCCCCCTCTATCCAGCTATAGGCAGAGACACTTGGTGAGTGAACAGTAACTAGGTGACTTGTCGTGTTTTACAAGTGTTGTGTGATGATCAGGGGCAGTCAAGTTGTAGGGTTCTCGAATTCTTGGATGATGACTCACTTTGCATATTAAACTGGAACATTTTAATTGAATTGCTAAATTATGATACTTCATGTGAAATATAATTATAAATTTATTATTTAAATTGTGTTTAACTTTGTTCCCTAGAGCTTTGAGTTGAG
>NW_025574384.1:0-7500 GCF_020424385.1 Procambarus clarkii | reverse complement strand
GTTTCTGTTCTAGGTTCTGAATTATACCAACGGTCCAAGTGTCTTCTTATACCAGCGTTTATTTCCGCGTTGCTATATCCGTTGTTCACCAATACCTGAGTTACTCTTTCAAACTCTCTACTCACGTTGCTCCATTCAGAGCAGTGGGTAAGCGCTCGACGAATATAAGCATTGAGAAACACTGGCTTTGTATCTTTGGGGGCACTCACTTCTACCGTTCAGGCATAATCCTATGTTGGTGGGCTTGGTATATACGTTGGTGCTTAAAGAGGTGGAGCAACGTGAGTAGAGAGTTTGAAAGAGTAACTCAGGTATTGGTGAACAACGGATATAGCAACGCGGAAATAAACGCTGGTATAAGAAGACACTTGGACCGTTGGTATAATTCAGAACCTAGAACAGAAACCACAACACCCCCAATAAAATTATATTACAAATCAACCATGCACAGTGAACATATAAAAGAGGAAAGAATAATGAAAGAAATAATCCGTAAAGGAGTAAAAAGCACTACTCCTAACCAAAACATAAACCTGATAATATTCTACAAAACCAAGAAGACTTCCGAACTCCTTATCAAAAACAGCCCGAAGCCGACGGAGAACCCTCTACAGCAGTCAAGCGTTGTATACATGTACACTTGCCCCACGAAGGATGTAACCATGAATGTAAGTACATAGGTATGACGTCGACCAAGCTGACGAGGCGTTTGACATGCCATCTTCAATCTGGTGCCCCTAGGAATCACATGAGACAAGCCCATGACATTACTCTAACAAGAGAAATGTTGAACAAGAATACTTGCATAATAGACAAAACCCAAGATTCAAGAAGATTACAAATTCTTGAGGCAATTCAATAAGAATAGAGCGTCCTACCATGAACACCCAAATCACGGAACTATTTACTCTACCCACCATGAGAGTAAGGACAAGACAAGAACATATCGATGCCAACACAGAAGACAATGTCCAACATAACAGGCCAATTACACTGGATTAATCTTTGTGTTTGGATAGGAGATGCCTCGTATGGGCCAATAAGCCTTCTGCAGCCCTATGTTTATCCCTTATGTATCCCCCCATGTTTTCACCTTCATTGTATTATCACCTGACCTAATGCGGGTATAAAATCAACTAGTATTGTAAGATCTGTTCACTTGAGAATGAACCATGGAGGTTCGAAACGTCGTGCAAATTATACAAATAAGTGTAATACACTCTATAGTAAATCACTTCTTTTCTTCACCTTAAAAGTACGAAAATGAGTTTTGGAGAACTCCTATTTCAATTAAGCCCTGATGCTAAGAAAATAGTTAGAGGGATAGAAGCCCTAAACCAGAAAATAATAAATACAGAATATGCGGTCATATTCAATGAAACATATATATATATATATATATATATATATATATATATATATATATATATATATATATATATATATATATATATATATATATATATGTATATATATATATATATATATATATATATATATATATATATATATATATATAAATATATATATATATATATATATATATATATATATATAATATATATATATATATATATATATATATATATATATATATATATATATATATATCCCATTCTATTTACGCTGCAGTACTGAAACGTGGAACAATTGCAGCCCTTTTCATATACAACTAGTCGAAAAAATATTGGTTGACACTGAACAACTTTCCCAAACCGAGGTCATGTTTGTGCTTATTATAACCTAATATACTATTATGCATGTTAACATTATCAGGTGTGGCTAATGTATGTACTCTATAGTACAGACACACTTGTATTCATATAATAGCTAAAACACATCTGATTCTGAGTAGCTGTTGAAGCTTATTATCTAAACGAAACTGCATATTGACGTCCTGACTACCCGGTGCACACACCTTCATTAAGGAAGAGCTCCTTATCAGGGGGAAATGTCATTGGGTTTAATATCAGTTACTAATCTCACGCAAACGTTTGATGGCATCAAGCTAAGTGACAAACTCAATCAGGTGACCGACAACAAACCAAAAGAAGAAAAATCTAATTCTAACCTTAAGCTACACATTTTAAGGGACAGCAAAGTAGAACTGGAACATGTCCTTGGTCGCATTCCACGTATGTTACTTCACCTGCACCTAGAAGGCCTGGACATCCTGATGACGCTACAGGTTTATGGAACTGACTGTTATGCAAAAAGGTTCATACAGTATATCAGTGCCTTGCTTACCCAGACTGTCAGAGCAGGAATAGTTGCTTGCAACACTTGCAAAGTTGCACGAGGTGTTCATGACCTCACGATACCAGCAAGTGTGAAACACTACTAAGTGTGTGTTTCAAATGCAACCATCGTCACTATCATGCTGCATTATATGTAGGTTACAATGACTGCATTATGTGTGGGTTACATTGACTGCATTATGTGGAGGTTACAATGACTGCATTATGTGTGGGTTACAGTGACTGCATTATGTGTGAGTTACAATGACTGCGTTATGTGTGGGTTGCAATGACTGCATTATGTGTGATTACATTGACTGCATTATGTGTGGGTTACAATGACTGCATTATATGGAAGTTATAATGACTGCATTATGTGTGGGTTACAATGACTGGCATTATGTGTGGGTTACAATGACTGCATTATGTGTGGGTTACAATGGACTACATTATGTGTGGGTTACAATGACTGCATTATGTGTGGGTTACAATGAGTGCATTATGTGTGGGTTACGTTGACTGCATTATGTGTGGGTTACAATGACTGCATTATGTGTGGGTTACAATGACTGCATTATGTGTGGGTTCAATGACTGCATTATTGTGGGTTACAATGACTGCATTATGTGTGGCTTACATTGACTGCATTATGTGTGGGTTACAATGACTGCATTATGTGTGGCTTACATTGACTGCATTATGTGTGGGTTACAATGACTGCATTATGTGTGGCTTACATTGACTGCATTATGTGTGGGTTACAATGACTGCATTATGTGTAGGTTACAATGACTGCATTATGTGTGGGTTACAGTGACTGCATTATGTGTGGGTTACAATGACTGCATTATGTGTAGGTTACAATGACTGCATTATGTGGAGGTAACGATGACTGCATTATGTGTAGGTTACAATGACTGCATTATGTGGAGGTTACAATAACTTCATTATGTGCTGGTTACAATGACTACATTATGTGTGGGGTTACAATGACTGCATCATGTGGAGGTTAAAATGACTGCATTATGCGTAGGTTACAATGACTGCATTATGTGGTGGCTACAATGACTGCATTATGTGTGGTTACAATGACTGCATTGTGTGTAGGTTAAAATGACTGCATTATGTGTAGGTAACGATGACTGCATTATGTGTAGGTTACAATGACTGCATTATGTGGAGGTTACAATGACTGCATTATGTGGAGGTTACAATGACTGCATTATGTGGTGGCTACAATGACTGCATTATGTGTGGTTACAATGACTGCATTGTGTGTAGGTTAAAATGACTGCATTATGTGTAGGTAACGATGACTGCATTATGTGTAGGTTACAATGACTGCATTGTGTGTAGGTTAAAATGACTGCATTATGTGTAGGTAGCGATGACTGCATTATGTGTGGGTTATCTGCCCAAAATGTCCCAAAATCCATAACCTAAACAGTCTGCAACAGTGGAATAGTCAGAAGTGGAAAACAATGTCAATACCATGTTGGGTAATGATCAAGCGTGTCAAGTGCACAGCAGCATAGGTTGACATAGCATAAAATGTCTAGTGCACCAACGAATCACATTAACGTGATGCATGTAATCCTCGTCATGGCTGCTATTTAATTTGTCAAGAAGTGTGAACATTGCCTTACCAGTAAACGGTGTAAGCTGCCTGACTTCCCCCGCACACACACAGGCAGCGCCCAGGAACACCTTACCAGAACACGGTGTAAGCTGCCTGACTTCCACACACACACACACAGGCAGCGCCCAGGAACACCTTAACAGTACACGGTGTAAGCTCCATGACTCCCACACACACACAGGCAGCGACAGGAACACCTTACCAGTAAACGGTGTAAGCTGCCTGACTCCCACACACACACAGGCAGCGCCCAGGAACAACAGAGGCTCGACAATCATCATCGTTCCAGCACCACTGATGAGCAAAATACCTCCTTAATTTTATATTGAAAGCACTTAAAGGCAATGCCAAAAAACTGACACACAAGGAAACATCACACAATAAACAAGTTTTCAAACCTTTTTTTTGTTCAATATTTGCTATAAGCAATATTAGAAACCACCATTATCTAATACATAAAATTATATAAACATTTGAGGACAACCAAATTGGACACAAAATTTATAGAACATAATGTTTTCAGTAAATAAAATAACTACGGTACAATATAAACACAAACGTTTAAACTGGTCAGAAAAACTGATTCTGATCTTAATAAATGTACTCCAGAAACATGATGACATTCAAGCTTAACTTTTTAAAATATCCGTGAAGACTAAAAACACGAAACGTTTACTGGAGATTTGACATTTGTTACCTCTCTCGAATGAAATGTTATTACCCACTTCATATCTATACTATAGACATGATGTCTATACTATATATAGATATGTCTGTCTGTCTGCTCAAAGTTGGAGGACATACCCTTGAGTCTAGGCTCACCCTAGTTGGCAGAGGGAATGGTCTGGGGTTCAGGATGAACATAGACTTGCCGGGGTCGCCAGGATTCAAATGGTAATAGCTTGCTAGAGCCACATTCAGATCCCCACGACGTTTATTGGCACTACCCGCTAGCTACACAACGACAAATTTAACAAGAATTTTTTCTTATGGAAATATATACACCATTATTCACTGATCTAGGAGAAATTAACAGAAGTTTTCTGCTGTCGATTCGAATGTGCCCGTAATTACCCAAAATAGACGATTCTTCCACAGCTTCAAAGGTTTCCCAGGCCACTGTCCTTTATCAGAGTTAGGGGTAACTATGATAACAGTGTGGTGACAAAGGCCATTAAGCTCCTCTCAATGGCGACTACCCACATATTAGACAATTATATATTTTATACAAGAAAGAGAGAAATAGAAAGAGATATAGATAGAGACCGCGCAAGAAAAGACAGGAAACAGACACAGAGACAGACTGCTTCTATGTCTGAGAAGCAAAAGAGGAATTTGTGGTTTAATAGGGCATGTATGGAAGCAAAGGAACTAAACAAATAGGCGTGGAGGAACAACCGAAAAAAACAGAGCACCAGAGAACAGAGAGAGATACTAGAGCCAGGAATGATCGAGTATCTCAGTGTGAGAAGAGAAGAAGAGAGACAGAATGAAAATGACAGCAAATATAGTCAAGTCCGAACCAAAACTGCACAATAGTCACACCAGGAAGAAAACAACGGCGAAATAACAGGTGATGAAACTGCGAACTGGTGAGGATAGGTACACAGAGAAAGACAAAGAGGTGTGTGAAGAACTCAAGAGATTCCAGGTCTTCACAATGGAATGAGAAGTCCTTGAGCTAGGGGAGGTAGCAGTAAACAGGCAGCCTTAGAAGGATTCGAAATTACCAGATATGATGTTAAGAATCACCTGTTGGATTTGGACATGAGAAAGGTTCTTGGACCGGACGGAATCTCACCATAGGTATGAAAGAATGTGCAAAAGCACTTTGCTTACCACTCTCCATGGCGTATAGTAAGACACTGGAGATGGGGGACCTACCAGATATATGGAAGATAGCTACTGGAGTCCCAATATACGAAAAAAGAAGCAAGGCAAGAGGCACATGAACTACAGGCAAGTGTCCCTAACTTGCACACCATGCAGTTGGGATGGGAGAAGAGCAGGAGAAAAAACATAGTAAAAAAATTTGGAGATTAGGGACTTCGTGTTCAGGGATAGTATTTCTTGCCTCACAAGTTTAATAGAATTCGACACGAGGTGTGAAAAAGACTAAGGAAGAAAGAGAAGGTTGGGATGACTGAATTTTCTTGGACTGTCGGAAAGCCTTTGACACAGAACCCAATAAGAGGCTGGTGTATAAATTGGTTGAAACAGGCAAGAGGAACTGGTAGGGTGACTCCAGTGGATGAGGGAGAGTACCTAAGTAAAACGCAGCAAAGATCGTTACTGTGAGGGGTGAGACCTTAGAGTGGCATGAGGTCACTAGCGGAGTCCACAGGGTTCTGTACTCGGACCTATCCTGGTTCTGATATACATAAATGATCTTCCAGAGGATATAGGCTCATTCATCTTAATGAAGCTGATGAAGCTAAAATTATGATGAAGGATATAGACAGAGGAGGACAGCATGAGGCTTCAAGAGGACCTGAACAAATTGAAGAAGTGGTTCAACAAATGGCTGTTAGAGTTTAACCCGAGCAAATGTAAAGTAATGTATTCCTGAAATTCTATAAGAATTATAGAATTGGCAGGAGTTTCAAATTTAATGTGTATAGGAAACCTACCAATGTGTGCTCGTGTGTGTATTACTACTCTAACCATCATAATAAGGTCAAGAGGGCATTTTTTCTGTCAAGTTTCTTAGAGCCATAAGGGTTTATAGCCGTGAATTATTTTATAAGGCAGTCCCCGTGGAGAAGTTGCACCATACGCCATCTCAAATTAAGGGTTATATAAGAGGCAGATGCTGTGTGTGCTACCGGTATATTCCCTGACAATTTGAAGGATCTCTGGGCACTGAACTACAGTGCATAACTTCTGGGGGTTGTGAGTTTGCTAGTTGCATTATATGCCTGGAGACTGTTCAGGCTTGTTCGTATTTATATAATATATATATATATATATATATATATATATATATTATATATATATATATATATATATAATATATATATATATGTCGTACCTAGTAGCCAGAACGCGCTTCTCAGCCTACTATGCAAGGCCCGATTTGCTAATAAACCAAGTTTTAATGAATTAATTGTTTTTCGACTACCTAACCTACCTAACCTAACCTAAAGTTTTAATGAATTAATTGTTTTTCGACTACCTAACCTACCTAACCTAACCACCTAACTTTTTCGGCTACCTAACCTAAACTAACCTAAAAAGATAGGTTAGGTTAGGTTGGGTAGGGTTGTTAGGTTCGGTCATATATCTACGTTAATTTTTAACTGCAATAAAGAAAAATTGACCTCATACATAATGAAAAAGAAATAGATTTATCATTTCATAAGAAAAAAATTTGAGAAAATATATTAATTCAGGAAAACTTGGCTTATTAGGCAAATCGGGCCTTGAATAGTAGGCCAAAAAGTGCGTTCTGGCTACTAGGTACGACATATATATATATATATATATATATATATATATATATATATATATATATATATATACTAGATATATATATATATATATATATATACATATATATATATACATATATATATATATATATATATATATATAATATATATATATATATATATATATATGTCG
>NW_025574383.1:0-32408 GCF_020424385.1 Procambarus clarkii | reverse complement strand
ATATATATATAATATTTATATATATATATATATATACTATATAATATAATATAAATAAAATTTATTGCGTTATTTTAATTGATGTGATTTTTCAATATTATATTTTAACGATATTTAAATTATCCTTCTCTTAAGGAAAGTGATAAATAGACATGATTGTATTGAGTAGAATCCATGACGAGGATTCGAACCTGGATACTTTTTACTCTCAAGTATACGCCCTAACCAACAAAGCCACGACACGCTTAAAAGCAATGCAACCTGTGATTCACCGGAATCCCCCCCCTAGAAATCCTAAGGCTTCCACTGAAACTCAATCAGTTTTTCAGACATTGCCCTCATACACTCAGGCCAGCGGGACGTCCCACCCCCTTAGTGTACACCTTATATAACATCCCAGTATTTAATATCTTATTTTGGTTGGGCTGGGCTGAACTGGACTGGGCTGGATTTGGTTAAGTTGATTTATAGAGCAGTGGTGAAGCAAAGGGTTACACAATTTTCTCTGTTCTTAGGCCCCAACCTGCCACAGGTATCTGTGGATTGACCAGACCACACACTAGAAAGTGAAGGGACGACGATGTTTCGTTCCGTCCTGGACCATTCTGGTCAACTTACTTTAGCCACGTTATTGTGACTCATCGCCTGCAGGTATCTGTGACACAACCTGATATTTGCAATTCACTACATTAAGCTGTCTTGCGCACGTTTTCTTTGACCTTATAATAGGGGGTTGGATCGTGCCTCTTCAGAATTGTTTATACATGTGATTTCAGACCTTTGTGTGTAATTTACTTCTTATCAGACTTAATGGTTTGGAGCAGTGCGGTGTTGACATTAGAAATGGGGATGTCTGCGAGGTCTTGCTCAATTATATTTTGGCTACATAACGACAAAGAAAGGTAACATGAGAACAGTTTAACAGCTTGTTAAACTTCAGCATCCCAGGGAAGACAATTTTGAAGGGTTAGGAGCACAGTGATTTCGTATATAATCCATCAATCTGGCAAGAATAATCCTCTGAAGAACTTTATACAAACATGATGTCAGTGAAATAGAAAGCAATTGTGTAAGTTGAGCTTGGGGGGATTAATGTTATGAGTCCTTGTGAACGGCGGACTATACCTGGAGCTCACGTGGAGTGGGTTCTGGGATTTCTTCTGCTCCCCAAGGCCAAGCTGGGGCCAAGGCCAAGCTGGGGACAAAGCCAAGCTGCGGACAAAGCCAAGCTGGGGCCAAGGCCAAGCTGGGGACAAAGCCAAGCTGCGGACAAAGCCAAGCTGCGGCCAAGGCCAAGCTAGGACCAACCCAAAGCTGGAGCCAAGGCCAAGCTAGGGGCTAAGCCAAAGCTGGGGACAAGGCCAAGCTGGTAGCCAAGGCTGAGCCTTACCTAAGGCCAGGCTTAGGGAGTAGAACTCCCGAAACCCTCTTCAGGTAAGCTTGATATACCAATGTCCAACACCCTACAGCACGCTTCGCTTAAACAGTTCAAGTGGGGAGGAATCTTGGTGATGGTCAGCCAGGATCATTACAGTAATATTTGTTGTTAGTGTGTCATAGTAATGTTGTAAGCTACGTGGTGTTGCACTTCCTCACCCTCCTTGGCCATCACCTCGCAAAATGTCTGTATTCCAGTCAGGCCGGGTCATGTGCCCCTGTACTCAGCTAGTTGTGCTTGCGGGGGTTGAGCTTTGGCTCTTTGGTCCCGCCTCTCAACCGTCAATCAACTGAAGTATAGATTCCTGAGCCTATTGGGCTCTGTCGTATCTACATTTGAAACTGTGTATGGAGTCAGCCTCCACCACATCACTTCCTAGTGCATTCCATTCTGTAGGGAGAAAACTGTGCTCCAAAAGAACCTTTCTGTGTCATCCTCTCTAACATGTTCAGTTGTATAGAAAAATTCTTACGGAAAAAGAAATACTCAACTCTGTTATAATATATATCTATATAAAATGATAAGTTAAATATATCTCAGACCATCTCACACTCGAGTATTAAACATTTCTAACATGTAAGTGTGCTAAGTCTTAGCTGCTAAGACAGCTTATTACAAGGCTCTACGCATGATAAACACTTGTAAACACACACGCTAGTCTTCAGTAAAAAAAATTGAAGCAGGAACTTGTTTGTCGTTGAAGAACATACATCATAACCAAGAAGCATAAACACATTGTCATATTTTGCATATATAAACACTCAACATCAGAATCATAATGAAATAAAAAGGTATAGTAAGTTATTTGTTCTACTGTTCTTAATAAGTAAAGATAATTTTAATAACAATTACTAGAAATAATTTTACGTGTGTGTGTACTTCTGGCTACTCTTTATCTGAATGCTTTTCGCTTCAATACTTGCCTCTGTTAAGAGCAAAGAAGAACGTACTTGGCAAACGAAACCAAGGGTTTCGAAACCCTTTTTTCTAAGGGTTCCCTTAGAAAAAAAATGGACGCGTGGAGTCCTAGGTTCGAGTCTCCTAGAGTCCAGGTGAATGGAAGGGTTTCTTTACCTTTATAACATTAGAGACCCCTCAAAGAATTACCAATAGGTCCCCATAACCCCCTCTTCGCAAGACATGCGAAACAATGACCAATACCAGTCCTATTAAGTACCCAGCTAACTTCAAAACAAGTCAACAGCTTGACTTTACAGAGGAATATCTAGGAACAGAACGCGTTTCATTCTCATTCTGTTTTCAGAATGGCGTTTCATTTTCATTAATGGCGGTTTTTCATTTTCAGAATGGCGTTTGAATAGCTAGAAACAGAACACGTTTCATTCTCATTCTGTTTTGAGAATAGCGTTTCATTTTCATTCTGTTCATGCGGAACAGAACAGAACAGCTGCAAAAAAATCAGAGATAGCTCCACAAATCATAAGCTAGCCACAACAGGCGAGAATATAGCGATTATTTGTGTGCAGTCAAAATATGGAATGACCATATTAGGTAATTCTAATGAATTACCAAATATGGTCATGAATTCTAATGAATTACCGGTTATCATTCTAATGAAACGACATTCTTTCAATTGTTCGGAGATTGAGTCTAACACATCAAGTTCAAGGTGTTCAAGTATGTTTATTGAGACAAGAAAATACATCTCAAAGGGATAGATTAACTTAGGCTATTTATCTAACTACCTCCCCCCTCCCCCTTGTCTCATACATCATTTAGTTTCCATACTACCCCGAGGAATATGGATACCTCCAAGGGAGTATCCTCATTTACCCCTGAGGGAGTAAATGAGTTAACGATACTGAGCGTCAATTAAACCGTCGACCACCTTGGGAGAATTAATTTAAAGTCTTGACTGACAACAGTACCGCTGCACTTACTTGTCCCGACAAATCCTTGTTCTTTTTCATTAATTTTTAAATAATCTTATTAATTCGACTGCTTTACAATTTTTGTCATTAAACAGTAATGAGATCCTCGAGCGATCTTATACGTACATACAAGGAATGAGGAAGACTCGACATTGTGGATTGTCTTCCTGACTGTCTTGTGTGAGGATGAGGAGGAGAAGGAATGTGAGGAAGGTGCCATGCAAGACGGAGCTTCATACAGTTACTCACGCTCAGTGTTGTTTAATATACCGCCACTCATAGTAATCTGTACGTTATAAATGTATAAAGTCACCTATTTTATTTTAGATTTCCCTATATTTATGAGCCATAACTCTATAATGGCAATTTTCATATAATTTTGACATCTGAATTCTCGTTTTTTTTCAAATAACTCTGTAATTTTGTCTTGCTCATCTAGCTCACAAACCGTATCAACATGGGTTGCACAACTCGTTCTTTGCCATAAAACTGACAAGTTGTCACCCCTCTCAAAAGCCTTAATGATCTGGGATACGACCTGTTTGTCATTTATTGGCAATACATGAACACTTTCATGTAAAAGGGCGATGTCTGCAGTATTTACAGCCTATTGGATGTCACCCTTCGTTAGGTTAGGTTAGGTTAGGTTAGGTTAGGTTAGGGTAGGTTAGGTTAGGTTAGGGTAGGTTAGGTGAGGTCAGGTCAGGTCAGGTTAGGTCAGGTCATTGTATTTATACTGTACCATGTGTCGGTGCTAATGGTATTGTGCACTATTTTATAAACAGTGATTTCCAGGAATCTGATCCTAAGAGCACATACAGAGGGAGTTATCAGGGGGGCTCAGCCTTAGGGGCCTCGCGGCTGAGTGGACAGCGCTTGGGAGTCGTATTCCTATGGGTCCGGGTTCTTTCTTTCACCATGATGCCCATGTTCACCTAGCAGTAAATAGGTACCTGGGAGTTAGACAGCTGCTATGGGCTGCTTCCTGGGGATGTGTGTGTGTGTGTGTGTGTGTGTGCGCGCGCGTGTGTGTGTTAGAGAGAAATATATATATCGTATATAATAGAGGGAAAATAGATTGGTTAGAAAGGCGGAGTCCATGAGCTAATAGCTCGATCTTTTAAACACAAATAGTAAATACACAAATGTATTCATTTATATCACTTATTATTTTCCTTTCGGATTCACTCACATTTTCATTACATAAAATATTCACTCTTGAGTTCTATTTCTCTCTCTCTCTCTCTCTCTCTCTCTCTCTCTCTCTCTCTCTCTCTCTCTCTCTCTCTCTCTCTCTCTCTCTCTCTCTCTCTCTCTCTCTCTCTCTCTCTCTCTCTCTCTCTCTCTCTCTCTCTCTCTCTCTCTCTCTCTCTCACTCTCACTCTCACTGTTATTACAAATAGTTTTCCCACCACGCTAATTTATACGAGAGATTTACACGTGTATTTCATACGGACGAGAAAAAACATATGCGTGGTCAGTTGCGCAAAAAAAAATTATAATTGTCAAGAATTGCATATTAATTAGCAATTATCATTCGGTATGTTAAAAATGTGAATTGTTTTTTTTACAGTGACGTTAATTAGGCATTTTTATTAAATTAATAATAACGCTATTAACTAGACAAGAGAGGAAAGGAGATTTTGATAATGAGTGAGAAGCAGTGAAAAAAATGAGAATCTGAAGAATTTTGTTGTATATACAATTCAATTAAAAATTAATAGATTGTGAGAAGATTTACGAAGAAATAATTTATATTAGAGAGATGACACATTCAAGCATTACTTTTAGTCAACCTGTTCACCATTTGGACTGGACGGTAGAGCGACAGTCTCGCTTCATGCAGGTCAGCGTTCAATCCCCGACCGTCCAAGTGGTTGGGAAACCATACCGTTCCACCAGTCATCTCCCAAATACTTATCCTACCCCCTTCCCAGTGCTCTATAGTCATAATGACTTAGCACTTTCTCCTGATAGTTCCTTTCCTTCCTTGGTCGCATGCGAGGATGGATTCAGGAGTGGATGACCTTGTGATCTTCCCCTAATATCTGCATGATGGATGGGAAGATGGTGGAGTGAATGAGTTTTGGGTGGTGGATGAGTGTGAATACAGGAGGTTTTAGGTGTGGTGGTGGTGGTGGTGGTGGTAGTAGTGGTGGTGGTAGTGGTGGTGGTAGTGGTGGTATAGAGGGGAACAGAATCCCTTTCCAGCAACTTCCCCCCTCTAGGTCAGTGAGGGGGAGGAAGGGAGGGGGAAGAGTTGCTGGGGAGGATGTGAGGGAGTGAGGTGTTAGTGAAATAGAGTAGTATTAAGAAGAGAAGGTTAGGGAAACTTTTTTTTTCTGCCACATCACTTGGGCTGGACGGTAGAGCGACGGCCTCGCTTCTTGCAGGTCGGCGTTCAACCCCCTGACAGTCCAAGTGGTTGGCAAACCATTCCTTTCTCCCGTCTCATCCCAAATCCTTATCCTGATCCCTTCCCAGTGCTATATAGTCGTAATGGCTTAGCCCTTTCTCCTGATAACTACCTTACCTATCTTCAGTTACAGCCCCCTGCTCCTAAGCCAGGTAAGTCCACTACGGGCTTACCATAGCCCGTGCTATGTAAGTTAGATGGTCGGTTAGGTTAGGGTAGGTGGACACTATGGAACCAAAGCCCGGATTCGTTCTCGTAGCCACAAGTTCGTGTTGTTTTTATTATTATTATTTTCTACCACAGACGTGGCCACACATTTACAATGCTAACCAGCATATATACATTTTCTTCTGCAGCTGCGTTACCAGCTGCCTTTGTTTTTGTTCTGCCTGTCTTGTGCTCACCTCTCTCTCACCCTGTCATGATCCTTGACCTTGAAATGGTTAGTGGGTGAAAGGAAGAAATCCTCTACCCTCTGCAGTCGTCTCTCATCTCTTAACCCCTTTTTTCTTTGTTGCTATTTTCTTTGTTTTCTCTTACAGGAGGCCTGGTCGAGGATCGGGCCGCGGGGACGCTAAGCCCCGGAAGCACCTCAAGGTACATAATTTTCTTGGTTCCCCAATCCCTTCCCTTGGAATTCTCATGTGTCTTGAAGACTTGGTTTGAATTTTAACGCGATTAATGCAGTAAATATCTTTCTAATACCTTCAATTACCCTCATTCTTCAAGTTTCCGTTTGTTGCAATATTCTTCAACCAGGTCCATGTAGGCCTATTACTTAAAATATATAGATATATTAAATCATATGACCATATGAAATCATGTGAGTATTTAATCATATGATTAAATACTCCTGACCTTCACTCTATAGATTTATGCTCAACTCTCTATGCTCCTGTTGGCACAATAAAACCTTATTTGATTTATTTGACATATCCTTCAGCACTACTTTTTATGGAATGAGGCTTGTTTACTTTGTAAAGGACTCTCAACCCTTTTTGAATGATCTAATAGTTTCATTATCTGCTTGGGCAGTGTGTGTATGTGTGTGTGTGTGTGTGTGTGTGTGTGTGTGTGTGTGTGTGTGTGTGTGTTTGTGTGTGTGTGTGTATTCATCTAGTTGTGCTTGCGGTGGTTGAGCTCTGCTCTTTCGGCCCGCCTCTCAACTGTCAATCAACTGTTTCTACTATTACTTTTTTTTCCACACCCCACACTCACACACACACCAGGAAGCAGCCCGTGACAGCTGACTAACTCCCGGTTACCTATTTACTGCTAGGTAACAGGGGCATAGGATGAAAGAAACTCTGCCCATCGTTTCTCTCCGGCGCCCGGGATCGAACCCGGGACCACAGGATCACGTGTCCCGGGTGCTGTCCGCTCGGTCACTGGCTCCCCTAGTGTGTGTGTGTGTGTGTGTGTCCATAAATGGGGTACGGATCTGGGGCCAGATTCACGACGCAGTTACGCAAGCACTTACGAACCTGTACATCTTATCTCAATCTTTGGCGGCATTGTTTGCAATTATTAAACCATTAATGAGCTCCGAAGCACCAGGAGGCAGTTTATAACAATAATAACAGTTGATTGGGACGTTTTCATGCTTGTAAACTGTTTAATAAATGTAACCAAAGCTGTCAAAGATTGAGGAAAGATGTACAAGTTCGTAAGTACTTGGGTAACTGCTTAATGAATCTGACCCCCAGGCATCGGAGCTTCTCTGTCACTCCAGCCACTGGTTCTCATCAGTGAATGTGTCCTTACCCAGTCCGTCCTCCAAACAAAGACCCAAAAGTGATTCCATGCACCCGTCAAACCCCCTGTTTATGAATGAAAAACGGTTTACACACGACTCACAACTGTTGACGTTCGAACACTTCCGGAACAAGTGCTTCACTGACGAATTTTGTTCGAACCAAAACGCTGTAAATGCTTCACCCACGTACTGTAAATACAAATAATCACCAACAGAACCTAAACACCTAACCTGACCTATGTCTATATATGCACAATATGCTAATATATTATATTATTAATATATATATATATTTGAGAAAATTCCCGTTTTGAATGAACTGCATGTAAAAATTTATGAATGCGTCTGTGGGGTCGACCGCTGGATGGAATGGACTCTAGTCGAGGACGGGTTGCCTTACCTTGGATTTATTAGTTCAGTCTGCCCCCTGTGAAGTGTGTGCTGCTATTTTTGGTTTCCGTGAGCAACTTTTCCTTTCACTATCCGTTCCTATGTTCGACTTCTCTCCTACAATTACCTTATTATTATTATTATTATTATTATTATTATTATTATTATTATTATTATTATTTATTATTATTATTATATATCTTGGATTAATAACTGCTCGGATAGTTCCTATTGCCAGTTGTCCTCGGCCTCTCTGAACGTGTTTTTATGTAATTATTCACTTGAATCTATTAATTAAAAATATACCACGCGAAATTTTATTTGCCATAACTAAATGTAACTAAATTTGTTATGCAAATATCACAAACTCGTGTACACTGACAACTTCATGTTTCATTTAATTAGTCATAACCGCATGCGAGTAGATCCGCGAAGTAAATGACAGAAGCTAATGCACACACACACACACACACACACACACACACACACACACACACACACACACACACACACACACACACACACACACACACACACACACCGGTGAGCCAACCGCTATAATTGGACAATAATAATCCACGGAAGCTTGTCCACTTTACCATGTGACAAAAGTTGGCCCAAACTGCCCCAGAGGCAGGCGGCGTCATCACTGTAATCGCCAGCACGCTAATTGCAACATCTCGCTCCTGCATACTAATTGATTTATTAAAAGTTTGTTTGCACGCTGGGAGCTACCTTGACCTGTAGTCGTTAGTTTTTTTCAGAGAGGGAGTGAGAGAGAGAGAGAGAGAGAGAGAGAGAGAGAGAGAGAGAGAGAGAGAGAGAGAGAGAGAGAGAGAGAGAGAGAGAGAGAGACTGAGACTGACTGACTGACTGACTGACTCTCTCTCTCTCTCTCTCTCTCTGAAGGACTTAGTGTACCTGAGATTAAGTTTAGGGTATAAATATTACTGGGGAACACGGTATCAGTGAAATAGATGAGGAATGTAAATTATGTAGGATGCCGTATGCTCACACGATAAATCAAGATGTATTAGTTTGTAAATTGCTTGATAACTATAAAAATAAAGAAATTAGTAGTGTCCCTTAGTAAATTGGTTGAATGTGACAATGGTAAGATAGAATTCTTAGGAGGTTCAATCATTTTGTCCCAGAAATGTAATATAGAATTCTTGCAATATAGTTTGTAGTAGGTGTTATCTGATAATTATAAATTAATGTTAAAGGAAACGTGCCCAACTGTTTCTATCCTGCCCTGGAATTGAACTCGGGTCCTGTCGATGGTGAGTCGAGAACGCAGTGTATCCCATGCTAAAAAAAAAGGAAGAACTCCGAGAAAGATTTAGATAACCTCTAATACATCACATTTTAAGATGCAGTCTCCGTGGTGTAGTGGTAAGACACTCGCCTGGCGTTCCGCGAGCGCTATGTCATGGGTTCGTATCCTGGCCGGGGAGGATTTACTGGGCGCAATTCCTTAACTGTAGCCTCTGTTTAACGCAACAGTAAAATGTGTACTTGGATGAAAAAACAATTCTTCGCGGCAGGGGATCGTATTCCAGGGACCATAGGATTAAGGACTTGCCCTAAACGCTACGCGTACTAGTGGCTGTACAAGAATGTAACAACTCTTGTATATATCTAAAAAAAAAAAAAAAAAAAGAGCAATCGACCAAACCGTCAAAACTGGGCGAAAAATCATTAGCATAGGCTACTCGCGCTGAAAAATTGTGTACTGAAGGATCAAAATCCTAAGCTAAACCTTCATGTGATATGCCTAATTAGCTTTTGAAATTCCTCCGATTTACAGATTCGAGTTTAGAAAAATTTGATTTGGAGAATCCTTCTTGCAAGGACTTTAAGAAAGAAGTCCTAGCACGGCTTCAATGGAGAGTTCCTAGCACGGCTTCAATGGAGAGTTCCTAGCACGGCTTCAATGGAGAGTTCCTAGCACGGCTTCAATGGAGAGTTCCTAGCACAGCTTCAATGGAGAGTTCCTAGCACAGCTTCAATGGAGAGTTCCTAGCACCGCTTCAATGGAGAGTTCCTAGCACCGCTTCAATGGAGAGTTCCTAGTAGAGCGTCAAGACATAATTTCTAGCACGGTTTTAAGGAAGGTCCAAGTTAAATTTCAAGCAAAGAACCCAAACGAGTCATTAGAACGTCAGACTCTTAGAACGAATGAATGAGTCATTAGAACGTCAGAACTCTTAGAATGAACGTCGGTTATTAGAACGAATTAGACTTTATTAGAAAGTCAAGGAAAATCTAATGTAAGCTTTAATAACAAAGTTCCAATTCGCGGTCCACCTAAAAAGCCTCAAAAATATGTTCCGGTACAAGAACATAAACTTAACTAAACAAGAACATAAATCTTAACTTGAATTCCCCACAAAAGGATCGCCCTCTGGAACACCATTTTTAATGTTATATAACATGACTCAAGGGACCTAAATTTAATAAACAATTCGTAAATTCTCTGAAATAAAACTCAAAACGAAGCCTGTACCCCCTAAAAAAAAAATAAAAAAAAAACCAGCCGTACCGTAAACAAGTAGGACATGAGTTGTCCCGCTGCCATAAAAGTGCTTTTATCTACTACATAAAAGCGTGTATTTCTTTACCAGAAGCACAGGACAATTTGCAACATTCATGCATATCATTAACTGGCTGTGTAAATCAGGAATATTGAGGTGCCTGTGAATTCTACGCGAATCGCTTTATTTTTATTTTTTTTGTATTATCTGCTGTTTGTATCGTAATTATCATTACGGTAATGCTATTATTGATGATTATCTTATGTACATTAGCACGCAGAGGATAAAACCACAAGAAAGAGGCTGAAACAAATATACCCCAAAGCCCATACGTGAAATGAAATAAGACAATGTTTCACTCCTTATTGGAGGCTTATCAATTCGTGACGACGTTTCGATCTGTCATGGATCCTCTTATGAAGTCGTAACGACGTTTCTGTCTGTTTTGGACCCTGATCAAGTCGGGACTTAACTAAGGTCTTCCGACTTGATTGTCCCGAAGGGCTTTTACGTTGTTATTTTCTTTCTATAATGTGATTTGGTCGCGGTTTATAAGTGGGTTCTGTTTTATGTTTGTGTTTTTTTTATAGTGGCGCCACAGCTGGAACTTATTCTCGTTAAACGTATTATTTTCTGTGGCCAGTTGAAAGACCCGATTTGGTGTGTGCTCTATGTTGTCTACCCACCAGGAGTAGTCACAGTAGTCAGTCAGTCAGACACAGTAGTCAGCATCAGTCACAATACCCAGCGAGGATAACAATGAACAGTCGTCACAAACCAAAGAGCAACACAATACCTACCCAGCAACACAATACCCATCCAGCAGCACAATACCCACCCAGTAAAACAATACCCACCCAGTAAAACAATACCCACCCAGCAACACAATACCCCACCCAGCAACACAATACCCACCCAGTAACACAATACCCACCCAGCAACACAATACCCACCCAGCAGCACAATACCCACCCAGCAACACAATACCCCACCCAGCAGCACAATACCCACCCAGCAGCACAATACCCCACCCAGCAGCACAATACCCACCCAGTAACACAATACCCACCCAGCAACACAATACCCACCCAGTAACACAATACCCACCCAGTAACACAATACCCACCCAGTAACACAATACCCACCCAGTAACACAATACCCACCCAGCAACACAATACCCACCCAGTAACACAATACCCACCCAGCAACACAATACCCCACCCAGCAACACAATACCCACCCAGCAACACAATACCCACCCAGCAACACAATACCCACCCAGTAACACAATACCCACCCAGCAACACAATACCCCACCTAGCAACACAATACCCACCCAGCAACACAATACCCACCCAGCAACACAATACCCACCCAGCAACACAATACCCACCCAGCAACACAATACCCACCCAGCAACACAATACCCCACCCAGTAACACAATACCCACCCTGCAACACAATACCCCACCTAGCAAAACAATACCCACCCAGCAACACAATACCCACCCAGCAACACAATACCCACCCAGCAACACAATACCCACCCAGCAACACAATACCCACCCAGCAACACAATACCCACCCAGCAACACAATACCCACCCAGCAACACAATACCCCACCCAGCAACACAATACCCACCCAGCAACACAATACCCACCCAGCAACACAATACCCACCCAGCAACACAATACCCACCCAGCAACACAATACCCACCCAGCAACACAATACCCACCCAGCAACACAATACCCCACCCAGCAACACAATACCCACCCAGCAACACAATACCCACCCAGCAACACAATACCCACCCAGCAACACAATACCCCACCCAGCAACACAATACCCACCCAGCAACACAATACCCACCCAGCAACACAATACCCACCAGCAACACAATACCCACCCAGCAACACAATACCCCACCCAGCAACACAATACCCCACCCAGCAACACAATACCCACCCAGCAACACAATACCCACCCAGCAACACAATACCCCACCCAGCAACACAATACCCCACCTTTCTAACCAATCTATTTCTCTTCTATTATGTATACTACATATATTTCTCTTTAACACGCGAAAACATACATCCACAGGAACCAGGCTGTGATTCATACGTCAGGCTGCGAGCAGCCGCGTCCAACAGCCTGGTTGACCAGTCCAGCAACCAGGAGGCCTGGTCGACGACCGGGCCGCGGGGAACGCTAAGCCCCGGAAGCACCTCAAGGTAACCTCAAGGTTAGGCAAGGTAACAGCTGTCCAACTCCAAGGTACCTATTTACTGTTAGATAACAGGGGGCATCAGGCTAAAAGAAACTCTGCCTAGTTTTCTCTGCCGGCGCCGGGAATCGAACCCGGGCCACAGGATTACTAGTCCCTCTTCGCGCGTGTGTGTGTGCGTGTGCGTGTTCGTGTGTGTGTGTGTGTGTGTGTGTGTGTGTGTGTGTGTGTGTGTGTGTGTGTGTGTGTGTGTGTGTGTGTGTGTGTGTGTGTGTGTGTGTGTGTGTGTGTGTGTGTGTGTGTGTGTGTGTGTGTGTGTGTGTGTGTGTGTGTGCGCGTGTGCGTGTGTGTGTGTGTGTGTGTGTGTGTGTGTGTGGAAGACCATCCCCCCTCCCCCCATCAGCCCCCGACCTACCGACCTTTAGCAAATACGACACAAAAATTACCGTGTTTTTTGCCTTATGTGATGAAGCTAATTTGATGCAATATAGACTTTTTTCCGTTTTGGGTGAAAGAGGGGACAGGTGGGGGTGGGACGGACAGGTGGGGGTGGGACGGACAGGTGGGGGTGGGAGAGGGGTCTGGAGAGAAGAAGAAGGGAGGAATGAGTGGGCTCGTTTCAGAGATTTTGTTTCAGGATTGTGTTTTAACGTTTCTTTGTGGGATTTTGTTTGTTTCTGCGTTTTGTTTCAGTATATTTAGAGGATTTGTTAGTGGAATTTGTTGGAAAGTGATGTTTTTGTGGTAGATGCCTTTTAAATTTTTGCTTCTATTAATGATTCCTTTAACTTTCTTTGTTTGTTAACCCCCTTAATTTGTTGTTCTTGCGAGTAATTGCTCGCCTCCGATACAGTGATATAGTGTGTTAATGCACTGAACGATACAGACAGGAAATACGTAATATTGTACATGTAAAAAAAAAGCTTATTACCTTTTTATATACCCACCAAAAAGGGGTGAACATTGGAAAATAAATAGGAGGAAGGCACTGTACTGGGACGGGTAATCAGAGGTCATTTACACGTCAAGATCACCTCCACTACAACTACCACACCAACGACCACACAGTACACTAAAATACCACAGCAACTACCAGTAGAAGACAACAAATCAACTAACCTCCTTCCCTTCCCTCGCCTCCCTATGCACCTGGGAACAAAATAGGGCAGTAACAAGGCTTACCTAACACGGCTCCCATTCTCAACAATTCAAACTGTTAAACATTTATTATGTTTACCAACATACAAGTAAAAAAAAAGGCGAAAAACGAAGTTCCAGATAGAATAAATGGTCTATAAAGATTGTATATTTGCGTGAGCAATATGGGCTCTTTCTTGTGTATACTAAAGGGGTATCCGGTTGTGCCCGGGTCTCTTTACCCCCCTCTCCCCCTTCCCCCTCTCCTAATACCCTTATCTCTCCCATCCTCTCCTTTCTCCCCCCCCCAACGTGCCCTCTCCTCCCCCTTTGACTCCTCTCTCCCTTCTACTCCCTGTCTTCCAATCTCCCCCTTCCCCTCACACCTCTCCCTCTTTCCTCCCCTTTTCCTTTCTCCACCTGTCTCCCCCTCTCTCCTCCCATTTCCCCTCTCCATCACCCCTCTCCCTCTATAGCCCAACCCTCTCCCTTCTATTTCAGAAAATGTAACTATGAATTCACGTTCATCGTTTCTACTATATAAATCTATTGATTCCGCAAGCCACGTTTCACTAATTATGTGTGGCGTGGGGAAGGGCCAGACACCCTTCTTAAAAAGGGCAATATGATCGACCCTGACCAGCCTATGCTCGTCCCTTACCCCAGATCACTCACTCTGCAAAGTTGGGTGAGGCTAGCTCCAAGCCTCTGGCCTCCAACCGTGAAGAGAGAGACAAGCAGATATCCTCTCTTCTCCGTGCCTTTCACGTGAAAATCTCGGCATCGTCTATATTAATTTTCGTTATATGGTCTAGTGAATCCTTGCACGGCCGGCGGTAATTGAAGATGACGGCACAAAGACCATGACGTCACTGAAGATGCTGACAAAGACAATGACGTCACTGAAGATGATGACAAGGACGAGGATAGTGAATTTTGGGAACAACTTTTGGGAGTAAGCCGAGGAAAGTTGTGTCTTTGAAACTCCAGGAACGAGTTTTCTTGCTGAATTAATCGCTCCATACATGTCTTGAACAACTTGGAAGCCCCTTTTGAATTTATTGGTTTCTTATTTCTGTCTAAACTTCTCTTGGTTTGTCTGTCTAACTTGGTCTGTTCTCCCTTTGTCCTAATTTGCCTCAGAATATCCTCACCTGACACTTATTGCCTTAATAATCTGCGGTCATCCACAACTTGACAGGTGTGTGTGTGTGTGTGTGTGTGTGTGTGTGTGTGTGTGTGTGTGCTCACCTATTTGTGCTTGCAGGATCGAGCATCGGCTCTTGGATGGTCCCATCACCTTCGCCTTTCTAGCCATCGGTTGTTTACAGCAATGACTCGGGTCCTATTTCCCTATCATATCTAGTTTTAAAACTATGAACAGAGTTTGCTTCCACAACCTGCTCCTTAAGTGCTTTCCATTTTTCCACTACTCACGCAAAAAGAAAACTTCCTAACATCTCTTTGACTATTCTGAGTTTCCAGCTTCCACCCATTTCCCCTCGTTCTGTTACTATTACGTGTGAACATTTCATATATTTTCACTTAGTCAATTATCCTGAGTATTTTATACGTTCCTATCATATCCCCCCTCTCCCTTCTTGTTTCTAATGTCGTAAGGTTCAGATCCTTCAGGCGCTCTTAATATCCCATCCCTCGTAACTCTGGAAGAAGCCTCGTCGCAAAATTCTGAACCTTTTCCAGTTTCCTTATGTGTTTCTTCAGGTGGGGACTCCATGATGGCGCGGCATACTCTAAGACTGGTCTCACGTAGGCAGTGTAAAGCGCCCTAAAAACCTCCTCACTTAGGTTTCTGTATGATGTTCTAACTTTCGCCAGTGTAGAGTACGCTGCTGTCGTTATCCTATTTATATGTGCCTCAGGAGTTAGATTAGGTGTTACGTCCACTTCCAGGTCTTTCTCGAATCGTTACAGGTAGGCAGTTCCCCTTCATTGTGTACTATCCCTTTGATCTCTTATCAACTGATCCTATTTCCATAAATTTACATTTACTCGTGTTGAACTCCAGTACCCATTTCTCTGACCATCTCAGCAAACTGTTCAGGTCCTTTTGGAAGATTCTACAATCCTCATCTGTCACAACTCTTCTCATTAATTTTGCTTCATCCGCGAACATTAACATGTAGGATTCTACTCCTGTAAATATATAATTTACGTAAATTAGAAATAGAATTGGTCCCATCACCGGTCCTTGAGATACTCCACTAGTTACTATTCGCCAGTCCGACTTCTCGCGCCTTACCATTATTCTCTGATTCCTTCCTGTTAGGTAGATCCATACCCATGCTAGGGGCCTTTCTCGGCCCTAGGGTGTGCGTGTGTGTGTGTGTGTGTGTACGTGCGCATGCGTGCGTGTGTGTGTGTGTACGCGCGCGTGCATGGGTGCGAGCGCGAGTGCATCCACCCCAACCCTTCCCAACCAAACAAGCTGAAAGACCCCCCCTTACCCCCTCACCCCCAATCAGATACCCGGCTTGTCGGTTCACACAGGCCAGCCAGGTGCGCCAGGCCGCTTTGATTGGCAATATCTGTCGAGACAAGTCCACCCGGGAGTGAGGGATATTTATAGAGTCGGGTTAGTGGCGAGCGGTGAACACTTGTAGCGAATACGGGGGAGGGGGAGGCGCTGTTCTGGGTTATGGAGGCTGTGGCAGGTCCTGGGTCCAGGGCTGTTCTGAGGGGAAGAGGAGAGGAGGGGAAGGGAGGGAGGTAGGTAGGGGAGGGAGGGAGGGAGAAACCAGGCCTCCTAGTTGGTGGTCTGGTCAACCAGGCTGTTGGACGCGTCAGTTCACAGCCTGACGTCTCAGCCCGGTTGATCACGTATCCTTTAGAAGTGCTTACCGAGTTATCTCTTGAACACTGTGAGAGGTTCTCTCTCAGAATACCTATTGCACCTCTGTTTTTCAACGGGGGGAAATTTTGCACATCCTGCCATGCCTCCTGGTCTCGTGTGATGTTATTTCTGAGTGCAGATTTGGAACTAGTCCCTCTAATATGTTAATATGTCTCAATATTCTATGTTTTATTGAGTGACATGTAGCAGTAAAGAATCTTTGCCCGCTCTCAGGGTCAGGAGGAAGAAGGGTAGAGGAGAGGGATAGAGGGTAGAGAAGAGGGAGAGAGAGATGGGGGAAAGGAGGGGGGGATAGTTTTTTTTTTAGATGTCTGCAGCTTTGAAGCCCAATCCATGTAGGACAGGATGATATATTCATACACGATGGTTAGAATTGTCATTTGTCATAAACAAATGGCACTTCAATCACCTTCTGTGGCTGAGAGATCAATAACTCAATTCACTATATAGAGATCCCAATCCCAACATCACAATCCCGGTCCCTAAAGGACAGTAGGAGATTAATACATTGCTTATAGGTCATTTACATTGCATTAACAAAATATCACTACACCCTCCACACACACACACACACACACACACACACACACACACACACACACACACACACACACACACACACACACACACACACACACACACACACACACACACCTAATAAGTTAGAAACTCACACAAGCTGCCAACAATTCAACCTATTTCCTTATTTCTGTGACCGACAGTATCACTGAGGCTTTCCAATTTCGTACCTTCCCTGTCTGTCCAGCTGACAGTCTTTAATGTCTGTCTATCTGTTCTAGCTATCTGCCAGCCCGTTTGCCTGTTTAAACGTTCTTAATAATATGCAAAACACAACGTTCTCAGAGTTCTGTAAGTATACAGTCAATTTGACATTCGAATCTGCAGCCTGTCCTTGTCATTGACACCCGTTTGCCTGTTCATTTCCGAGATTTGACACCTGTCTGTCTACAAGCATGTAACCTCAAGCAGTAGTTGTTTATTTGTATACCTGTCCGTGTCGAAATGTCTGCGTGTCTGTCAGTCTGTTTTGCTGACTGACTCTCATTTTATGCAGGCTAATAATATTACTAAGCGAATAAAAAAAATCGTAAAAATGGATCCAAGAACGATTAGGTCGGATGATCCGACTTTCAACGAACACAACAAAATTACACCAGAGTCGTTTTCTCTCACATGATGAGCCCAGTCCGGCCCCTGTCCCCTAGTCCCAGCCCCTAGAACACCCCTCCCCTTTCCCCCCAGTTCCTATCATAAGCTCCCAGTTCCTAGACCCTCCCAGTCCCTAGCAGCAGCTCCCAAGACCCTAAACCTAGCTCCAGCCACCAAGTCCAGTCCCTTGATTTAGTTCCATACCCCTAGACCTAGCCCCTAATGGGCTCACTCAGCCCCTAAGCTCAGGTTAGCCCCCCTCTCCCCACACTCAGCTA
The DNA here is from genome assembly GCF_020424385.1 of Procambarus clarkii. NCBI lineage: Eukaryota > Metazoa > Arthropoda > Malacostraca > Decapoda > Cambaridae > Procambarus > Procambarus clarkii. The sequence goes on along the minus strand of NW_025574383.1, from coordinate 14,287 downwards.
TAAACAGGACTGAGCTTCACCTAATACCATGCGCCATTTTTTCAGTGAGGGCGAGTTAGGAGTGTATTCAATAGGACCACTCTCACGTTTCATCTGTGTGACTGCTGCCTTTTTTTTTTTTTTTTTTTTTTTGGTATAAAATGTTCACTTGTACGCAGAAACCGAGCACAAACATTTTAAAGAAATTGTACTTTTTTACCGTCACAACAGTTCAGAGAACATCTGAAAAACGATTTTGTCATCAGTTTTTTTGTTTGTTAAAGGACGGTGAATTCTTTGTTTTGAAAGCCACTCCCAGCGTTAACGTTGTGTACTAAATTTAAAAAGAAAGGGAGCCATGAGGAGGATTCGAACCCCTCACACCTTACCTTGTGTCTATCTTTGTGTAGCTTCCGCGGGGATCAACGGCCCCGCGCGGCCCGGTCTCCGACCAGGCCTCCTATTGATTTTCTCATCGATACACCACGTTAAAGGGATTTCCTTGTGCACGTCTTGATGTCTTAGGGTTCAACGTGCAAATTACCGTGAGCGACATGGACAGACGCGTTCCAAGGGCGCTGGAGCACGATGAGTGATGATGATGATGATGATGATGATGATGATGATGATGGGGAAGGAGGGGGGGGGGGGAAAGCCTCCGAAAGGGCTGGACCCTAATATGCTACGGGAAATTATTTTTAACTGGAGTGACTGTTGTCTATGGTTTGCCGTTCAGAGCAGGTGTTGCTCACCTCAACAGTGTCTCTCTCTCTCTCTCTCTCACACACACACACACACACACACACACACACACACACACACACACACACACACACACACACACACACACACACACACACACATACCGAGCTGAGAGGTATGAGCTACGAGGAGAGACTATGGGAATTAAACCTCACATCGCTGGAAGACAGAAGAGTTAGGGGGGGGGGGAACATGATCACCACATACAAGATTCTCAAAGGAATTGATTGGGTAGATAAAGACAGGTTATTTAACACAAGGGGCACACGCACTAGGGGACATAGGTGGAAATTAAGTGCCCAAATGAGCCCCAAAGATATTAGAACTAATTTTTTTAGTGTCAGAGTGGTTGACAAATGGAAGGGAAGGGAACTATCAGGAGAAAGCGCCAAGCCACTACGACTAAATATATATATATATATATATATATATATATATATATATATATATATATATATATATATATATATATATATATATATATATATAAATGATCATCATTTAGCACATGGAAGGGATCAGGATAAGGATTTGGGATAGGGCGGAGGGGAAGGAATGGTGCCCATCATTGCCATTGGACGGTCGGGTATTGAACGCCGACTTGCATGAAGCGAGGGCCGGCGTTCTCCCATCACCACCATCACCATCATCATCATCACTCATCGTGCTCCAGCGCCCTTGGAGCGCGTCTGTCCATGTCGCTGACGGTAATTTGCACGTTGAACCCTAAGACATCTAGACTTGCACAAAGAAATCCCTTTAACGTGGTGTATCGATGAAAAAAAAATCAATAGGAGGCCTGGTCGGAGACCTATTCGGCCAGTACAAATAAGTGAGCAGACAGTCAGTAATTTCTTACGGGCTCACCATAGCCCGTGCTACATGGACACTAAGTCCTGAGTAGCTAAATCTTTAACAACAACAACAGTCAGTAATGGACAGAGACTGTTCTTACAGCTAGCAGACTCGACGACAGGGTCCGGGGGGAAGGGACAGAAACTGTACGGCCAGCCAACCAGTCTGCTAATAGGACCCGGTGCCAGAAACCGTTTAGCGAACACCCCCGGTCATTGCAAGCAAGTGAAAACACACATATTGCAAAGCAGTGCCGCGAAAGTTGTCACCAAGCTGGATACCTAATCAACAGCGGGTGTGTGTGTCAGCCGATTTGCATAATCTTGCCAATGACGATCAATAACAATCTGCCTGGTCCGTTCATGAGCCGTACGTGGAGCGATCCGGATGATGGTGAAGGATGGTCACTCAGTCTGAGGTTTATTGCGGGTTAGTGTCCTGAAATACCTCAAGTTTGTTTACCTTTGCTTTTACTACTGTTAACTTGGGGGAACTGGCGTGGGCTGCCGCTATGCTGCCGTGCCTCCGTACTGCCGTGCCTCCGTACTGCCGTGCATCCGTGCCTCTGTAACTCCTTACTCTCGTTCCTCCGTGCCTCCATACTGCCGTGCCTTCGTGGCTCTGTACCTTTTTGTCTCGGTGTCTTTGGTTTCCTTACCTCATAATGTGATATATAATTGCCCTGAGTGTCTACTTGCTGTCCCTAAGCTGTCACTTGGCCACAATCGTGCCGTCTACCTGCAGGACAGGTAGTCGTCTCCTAGCATCTTGGCTAATCTAGGCACACTGTTACTCCCCGTCTTAATTATACGAGTCGATCATATTCGTACTTCCATCGCTTAGTGATCCTTTGGCGCGATACCCATTCTCTTAATGTGCTACTCCGTAAAAAATACAACCTTTCAACCTAGCCAGACACGTATGAACCCAAGCAAACCAATTGCTATTGAGTCCGATGCATGGAAAACGGATGTATTTGTGAGTTGTTACTTAATTATTAAGGTGCAATGCAACGTTGATTAAGTTAAACGTAAAAGTGTTACCTGGTAGTTAAGAGGAATGGTTCATATCACATTATATACAGACACCTTGTAGTTTACCTGTGGTTAGTTTCGAGAGTTATTTTTTCTACTCCACAAGCCTGGGCCGAAGCCTGGCTTGTATTATTTCAGTTGCTGTTCAGCTTCATTCTTCAATCTTTATCAATGTATAATAATCAAGCCTTTGGACAAAATATATATTTTTTGTCCAGACGTCAGATATGACCAAGTCTTCCCCCCAGGTGGGGCTCCATTTTCTGTGGTCGTGGGGTCCCTGTTGGCCCAACACCACCACAAGAGTTTCATATATTATTAGCAATGTGTCAACGACAAGCGGTGGGGCATCATAATGTTTCGTTCACCGGAATGAGGTATGTTTCGATCTTTTGTTTAGGGGTTTGTATACCCTATTGGGTTAGGATAGGTCATTGTTGTTTTAGGTTTAGCTACTCAGAACGAAATGTCCATGTAGCACGGGCTATGGTGAGCCCGTAATGGAATTAGGTTATTTGTGATAATCTTGATACTCTGATATTTGGGTCAGAGTTTTAAATGGAGGTGGGGTTTCCTCCTTTTTCCCTGTTTCTTTTTTTGCTTCTGTTTTAGTCGTCTTAGGATAGGTCGATGGGTGGCTTTTCTACTTCCACCTTAGCTGCCCCTCACCTACCATTATTTCCCCTCACCCATCTCCCCCTTCTCTTTACCTACCGTCGTAACCCCCATAACCCACTACCTCTTCCCTAACACACACCTCACCCATTGCCTCCCCCCTCCCCCAAGAATCTCTAGCCCCGCTCAACCCCCATTACGGGTTATGTATGCCCGTGCCACCTCTTGGGTGGCTTAATAGTCATCAATCAACCAACCAACCAAACTCCCACTACTTCACTTTTTCACCCACATTCCCATTACAACCACAACCATCACCACCACAGCCACCACCACCACAGCCACAACAACCACAACCTCCACTCACCAGTCTACCCTCCCCCACCTCCCCCCCCCCTTCCCATTCACGAAGTTTACTTTTACTCGCACGTTCCCTGGGCCAAGACAGTGCTATCCGTCACCTAATTGGAAGAGAGCATTTATAATTACCCTGGCGGTGTCACGTAGCAATTCTGAGCCGGTGTACTCTTGCCCGCCCCCCCCCCCCCCCCTCCCCCCCCCCCCCCCCCCCCTCCCCCCCCCCCCCCCCCCCCCTCCCCCCCCCCCCCCCCCTCCCCCCCCTCCCCCCTCCCCCCCCCCCCTCCCCCCTCCCCCCCCCCCCGGGAGCAGGGGAGGGGGAAGAGGTGGGGGCGAAAACTGGGGTAGTGGGTTAGGGGAGCGGGGGACATTGAAACTGGGAGAGGTGTTGGGGGATGGCGATGGATGTTATGGTGATAATGGCAGGTGTAATATTGGTTGTGGTACTGCCTTGCGATGGTTTCGGGGCTCAACGTCCCCGCGGCCCGGTCCTCGACCAGGCCTCCTGGTTGCTGGACTGATCAACCAGGCTGTTGGTCGCATCTGCTCGCAGAATGACGAATCACAGTCTGGTTGATCAGGTATCCTTTGGACGTGTTTATCGAGTTCTCTCTTGAACATTGTGAGGGGGTCGGCCAGTTATGTGTCGTGGTAGCGTATTAAACAGTCTCGGGGCTCTGATGTTGATAAGAGTTCTCTCTCAGAGTACCTGTTACACCTCTGCTTTTCAACGGGAGTATTCTGCACATCCTGCCATGCCTTCTGGTCTCATGTGAAGTATTTCTGTGTACAGATTTGGGACCAGACAGGATTTCGAAAAAAATAGACTTCAATAATCGAGTTCTGCAGAGATGTAAAAGATTCTGACAGCCGCTGGGTAAAGTATTCGATACCAACTATCCAATACTACTGCCTCAGGCTTCTAGATGGCACTAGAAACTAACGAGCTTAACCGGTTTGACAGTTACTACTGGAAGGAAACACTTCGTAAGCTTCAACAAGGCGACATCTAACTCCAATAGGTGTCCTCCAGGGGCCAATTTTAGGACCTATTCTCATTCCCACTGTACATAACTGCAGTCAACCACTGCATCACCGAGCCAATTTCGAGCAGAATTATAGGCTTTATTCGTAACAACATACACGAATTGAAAAATTTAGAGAAGACTTATACAGGTGTATAACAGTGTAAATTGAACTCCAGTGATTGGCTTTTTGGGATCAGTTTGCAGGAAAAATATGTTTTGCATTTCAAGTGACTCCAGCTGTGAGTGCCAAGAGCGCCGCGAGACTCAAGATTGTTGCAAGCACCGTTGATCTTGCACACGGTGTGAGCACCACCTGTCCTCTCGCCTAATACGTCGAGGTTTTTACGGATTCGAACAATCGGTCAAAACATGTGACCTTATTTAAAATGAAAGCACAGTAATATTGACGGTTTCTGACGCCGCGGCCTCAACAGAGGAGAAGGAATGCTTGGGTTCGTACGCAGTTAATGCTAGGCCTCTATCGAAGCTATCCCCCCCCCCACACAACTCCATAGACATGACAGAGACATCTAAAATACTTAGTGGAATTGACAGAGTGGAGTGCCCAACCCCCACCAACCCCCCACCCCAGGCTCGAATTACTGAGGCTTCCCAGGATGCAACCCTATAGCAAACTGACTAACCCCTGGGTACCTATTAACTGTTAGGTGGAGAGGGACATGAGGTGATAGGAAACGCACCCAACATCATTTCAGTGCCGCCCGGAATTCGAACCCGGAATACTCAATTGAGAGTCGAGAACGAACCCGACTGTACCACCGGGACACTGTTAGGTACAAATTCTAGCTATATATTCTCTGTTCTATTTCTTCAGTCTCCCCGGCCCTATGGTCCATAACTCGCAGTTCAGAACCAGCAATAACAGTATGATCGCTTCCATAACACACAAGTTTATTCACAATTTATAGTCATTTTTGTCTATATCCATTTCGATATAACAGACAATTATTAAAAAAAAACAAAAAAGAATTGCGAGGTTTTATCGCAATTGGCAAAAACAAACAAACTCCGCTCTGCAGATGCACTGACATACAAAAATACACAATAGAAATCAAGGAACGGAAAGAATCTAGAGTTAATCCGGATTTGTCGCTGCTGTTGTCATCGATCCGTCCCATGTCAAGACTTCTCACGAACGGCTGCCACTGCGAAAGGCATAAATATACAAACGTGACAGCTTTGCGCTGATTCTGTTTTATTCCAGAAATTGTATATTAACTCTAATAGCCTGAGCAGCCGTGCTGTATGGAGCTGTAATTACCTTTGTGTACACGCACGCGATTGTGTGTGTTTTTGTATTGGGCCTATAGGCTCATTAATTTCTGGAGGGGTATATTTTTTACCACTACAATAGCAAGTATACTTTTGTGTATACCTGCTCTAGTGTATATACGCCAAAAATATGCGGTTTCATATCTCGGTGAACATATCTTGTGTTGTAGGGGACTCGGTAGATTTGATATCAGTATACATCCTTCAATGGAAACACTGTGTGTACTTACCTAATTGTACTCACCTAATTGTGCTTGCGGGGGTTGAGCTCTGGCTCTTTGGTCCCGCCTCTCAACCGTCAATCAACTGGTGTACAGATTCCTGAGCCTATTGGGCTCTATCATATCTACATTTGAAACTGTGAATGGAGTCAGCCTCCACCACATCACTTCCTAATGCATTCCATTTGCTAACTACTCTGACACTGAAAAAGTTCTTTCTAACGTCTCTGTGGCTCATTTGGGTACTCAGCTTCCACCTGTGTCCCCTTGTTCGCGTCCCACCAGTGTTGAAAAGTTCGTCCTTGTTTACCCGGTCGATTCCCCTGAGGATTTTGTAGGTTGTGATCATGTCCCCCCTTACTCTTCTGTCTTCCAGTGTCGTGAGGTGCATTTCCCGCAGCCTTTCCTCATAACTCATGCCTCTTAGTTCTGGGACTAGTCTAGTAGCATACCTTTGGACTTTTTCCAGCTTCGTCTTGTGCTTGACAAGGTACGGGCTCCATGCTGGGGCCGCATACTCCAGGATTGGTCTTACATATGTGGTGTACAAGATTCTGAATGATTCCTTACACAGGTTCCTGAACGCCGTTCTGATGTTAGCCAGCCTCGCATATGCCGCAGACGTTATTCTCTTTATGTGGGCTTCAGGAGACAGGTTTGGTGTGATATCAACTCCTAGATCTTTCTCTCTGTCTGTTTCATTAAGTACTTCATCTCCTATTCTGTATCCTGTGCCTGGCCTCCTGTTTCCACTGCCTAGTTTCATTACTTTGCATTTACTCGGGTTGAACTTCAACAGCCATTTGTTGGACCATTCACTCAGTCTATCCAGGTCATCTTGTAGCCTCCTACTATCATCCTCTGTTTCAATCCTCCTCATAATTTTTGCATCGTCGGCAAACATTGAGAGGAACGAATCTATACCCTCTGGGAGATCATTTACATATACCAGAAACAGTATAGGTCCAAGGACTGACCCCTGCGGGACTCCACTTGTGACGTCTCGCCAATCTGAGACCTCACCCCTCACACAGACTCGTTGTCTCCTGTTGCTTAGGTATTCCTCTATCCACCGGAGTACCTTCCCTCTCACTCCAGCCTGCATCTCCAACTTTCGCACTAGCCTCTTGTGTGGCACTGTATCAAAGGCTTTCTGACAATCCAAAAATATGCAGTCTGCCCACCCTTCTCTTTCTTGCCTTATTTTTGTTGCCTGGTCGTAGAATTCAAGTAACCCTGTGAGGCAGGACCTGCCATCCCTGAACCCATGTTGATGCTGTGTTACAAAGTTCCTTCGCTCCAGATGCTCCACTAGTTTTTTTCGCACAATCTTCTCCATCAGCTTGCATGGTATGCAGGTTAGGGACACTGGCCTGTAGTTCAGTGCCTCCTGTCTATCCCCTTTCTTGTATATCGGGACTACGTTAGCTGCTTTCCAAGTATCTGGAAAGTATCTGGATCTGGAAAGAAAGTATCTGGAACTATCTGTGTGTGTGTGTGTGTGTGTGTGTGTGTGTGTGTGTGTGTGTGTGTGTGTGTGTGTGTGTGTGTGTGTGTGTGCGCGCGCGCGCCTCCGCCACTTCACTTCCAAATGCATTCCATTTGTTAACTACTCTAACACTGAAAAAGTTCTTTCTAATATCTCTGTGGCTCATTTGAGTACTCAGTTTCCACCTGTGTCCCCTCGTGACTGTGCCCTCTGCGTTATACTGCCTTTATCTACGGGTCCATAACATGATAACACAAATGAACAAATCCACAAGGGCCGTGACGAGGGTTCGAACCTACGTCCGGGAGGTTCCAGACGCTCCTTAATTAATCAACTGTGACACTCCCAGGTAGCACAGTCGATTAAGCCACTCCCAGGTGGTATACTGTCAAAGGTATATATATATATATATAGTATACGTATAGTATAGTATACGCTGGTATACTGTCACAGGAAATCACGCTATTGTGATATCTGTGTGTAAGATAACACAAAATTTGACAAAAACCCCAACATTGTTCCTCTTCGCTACTCTGCACTCGACAGTATCTCTCGGGCAGTGTTGTCGAACCCTATCTGTCAAGCACTGTTGCCGGAAGCACGAGGGAGCTCGGTTGGGAAATACGCAACTTCAATCTCATTTAGAAAGTTAAAATGTCACCATCAACAGAGCACGCAATCAAGCTCTGAGTAAACTCCAAACAAACTCGTGAAGGATTGACGGACAATTTTCCTAATACCAATAATATACATATATATATATATAATATATATATATATATATATATATATATATATATATATATATATATATATATATATATATATATATATATATATATATCCTTCACTCCGAATGGGATATGTCCGTCCCATACCCCAGATCATTCACCCTGAAAAGTTAGATGAAGCTACTAGCCCATAAGCGCCTCCAACTTCATCCAGACAGACAGACATTCTCTCTTTGCTGTGTAGGGATTCTCATCTTAATTAAAATAGAGAGGACCCAACTTTTCCCATTGGATGTTTCTGGTCAAAGTTTAATTTATTGGACTTTTCTGGCTGGTGGTAAGTAGCGGTTGCCCCCCCCCACAACGCCCCCACAACCCCCCCACAACCCCCCACAACCCCCCCACAACCCCCCCCCTCCCTCCCTCCACCCACCCACGGGCTTTATTGACCCGTCGCTCTTTATTTCTCCCAAATTTTGGGAGAATGCAATAAAGTTGGAAGTAAAAAAAAATAGTGTACAATTATGTTTAGGACATATATAATTAACAAGAAACTAAAGACAACATAAACAGCTGGAGCTCCACCCCCTCCCTTCCCCCTCTAAACAAACACATAAGGATGGGTGCAGAAGTTTTCAGAGACTTGTCCCAGAGTTGCGAGGAAAGAGGAATGAAGAGAGACTGAAGGATCTAAACCTGTAGACGCTAGAGCAGGGAGCAGGGAGAGGGGGGGGGGGGGACATGATACAGACGTATAAAATACCTAGGAGATTACTGGGTGAAAAAAGAGGAAATGCTTACAATGGATACCAATAAAACAAGGGTGGGGGGTTATACACACAGAAATCACAATAGCGTGATATATCAAATGAACAAAATACCCAGTCTAAGGCGCGTCTGGGATAATACTGGACGTAGATTCGAGCCCTCATCACGGCCCTTGTGGATTTGTTCAAGAGGGAGGGGGGGGAGAGTATGGATGGAAGCTTGATTCAGATGTGTCATAGAGAAATTAGAAAGTTTTTCTTTTAGCACAAGGAAAGTAAATGGAATGACTTAAAGTAACAAGTTGTCGAAGTAAACTCAATTCACAACTTTAAAAGCTAGTATGACAGGGAAATAAAGCAGGAGTCATTGTATTAGACAACCTGCGGTTAGAAAAGCGGGGATCAGGAGTTAGATCTCGCTCTTTGTAAATATATAGATCTTGAAATAGAACATTCTCTGTAACTGTTGTTTGTTGTTATAGATTCAGCTACTCGGAACAAGTTCCAAGTAGCACGGGCTATGGTGAGCCCGTAACTTACCTGGCACAGGAGCGGGGCCTCTGTAACTAGTTGACATTGTAATTATAAGATGTGAAGGACATGTGTAACTGCTAAGGTAATTATCACCGTCAAGGTCTGATAAAGACCTTTTGTGCCCTCTGTAATCCTTTTTGCGCTACCGCTCACAGGATGAGTATAAACTAGTCGCCTCCGGCAGCAACAATCAATCTCGAGCGTGCAGTCACCACTAGGTGAGTCCCCCCTACACACACGCAACGTTAAATCCACAAAATGTGTTTTACTACTAACAAAAACAGCTAATAACCTCCCTCGCGGAGGATCAAATGCGATGGTGCAAATTGTGTGCGGCGTGCGTGCGTGCATGTGTGTGTGTGTGTGAGTGTGTACTCACCTATTTGTGATTGCGGGGGTTGAGCTTCTGCTCTTTGGTCTCGCCTCTCAACTGTCAATCAACTGGTGTAGAGATTCCTGAGCCTACTGGGCTCTATCATATCTATATTTAATACTACACTACACACTTCATTGTGTGTGTGTGTGTGTGTGTAATTACCTAAGTGTAGTTACAGGATGAGAGCTACGCTCGTGGTGTCCCGTCTTCTATAAGTGTTCCGTCGTGCATGTGTGTGTGTGTGTGTGTGTGTGTGTGTGTGTGTGTGTGTGTGTGTGTGTGTGTGTGTGTGTGTGTGTGTGGCAGCCAGCGGGGTCCTGTGATTCAGGTGGGCGACCTCGAGGCCCTGACCTTGACGCGGTAATCAGGACACGCCGCCATAGACAAACACAACAGGCAACAACAGGGGCTTCAGTAGGGAGCAACGGAGCTCAACAGGAAGCTCATGGGGATAGAGCTACAAAATGAATATATACAAAAAGCAGGAAGAACTGGAAGGGGGGAAAAAAGCATGACAACAGATCGAAACAGGAGACTCAGAGCAACTCCCAGCATCCAGTCTCGTCTTCACCTGCTCAAGATAACATCTCCCTCTTCTTGCATCATCTGCTTCGACTTACTTCCTTCACCACCATCCCTCAACCCCTCTTTCTTCTCTCCTCAGTCAGCCCCAACTTCATCCACCCCCTTCAACCCCGCCTCCACCCCTCAACCCCACTAGTTCCCGTCTGCTACCCATCTTTTCCAGTACCTTAGCGAGGCAGTCCAGAGAGGGAACGCCTACTGCATTTTTGGGCTCTTGCACAGCATCCGAAGCATATCTACCTCTATCTCAAGCATATCTACAACTTCTGACAATATATTGTGCACTTTTTGTGGCAAATCTTACATAGTAAAGCTACCTTACCTTGAGGTTACCTTACCTTACCTTGAGGTTACTTTTCCTTACCTTGCTGCATTTAAAATGTCACTGGGAGTTGTAGAAGATAATATACAAGTTTACATGTGGAATCCTAAGAAGGCTTACCCTGTTGCCGAATGTTCTCTTCTTCGAGGCTAAGGGTCCCTTAGCAAGGCTGTCGACCACAGTTGGCAATATTCCAGAACTTTAAATGGAACTAAATTCGCGGTAATGCTGACATTTCTTAGACTATTGAGGGTATAACTCCACAGATTAGCTGGCTTGCCAAGGTTTGTACGCTTCAAGTTTGGCCAAAACCACTCCAGATTTGAAGCATGCCAGATCGTGAGATCGATTGATGATTGATAAAAGATTAGGCCACCCGAGAGGTGGCACGGGCATGACCAACCCGTAACGTGAGATTGGGCTGTACTAAGCTAATACAGCCATAGGTCGTACCTCCATCCGGCTTCCCCGGGTGCAGTACGCTCACTTCTCCGAAGCAAAGTGTCCCCACAAAATCACAACTTTACGTGGTACCCCCTTAAATTATATAGAAAAGATATATGTAAAGTGATAAAATTAATACAAATATCTTGGGATAAACACATGAATAAATAAGGTCTTTAATAAGTGCATATTCGGGCAGTAATAACAGAGAGAGCAAGTAATTAACTCGCAGCTCATTACCTCTGCCAGTAAACGGGGGCGGGCATAGTCATTAAGTAATTATCGTATTTCCTAGATACTCTTGTGTTTTTGTTGGTGCCTCACAGAATCATGTGAAATGGCAGAGAAAGCAAAGGGTTTCAATATTTTTTGATCAGCGTTCACTTGGTGAGAACAGGTTGATAACTGGACGCTATATTTTGATATGTCTGACAGGTTATTGATGAATAGGAAACCATAAACTAGAAACGATATATACAGAGAGAGAGAGAGAGAGAGAGAGAGAGAGAGAGAGAGAGAGAGAGAGAGAGAGAGAGAGAGAGAGAGAGAGAGAGAGAGAGAGAGAGAGAGAGAGAGAGAGAGAGAGAGAGAGAGAGAGAGAGAGAGAGAGAGAGAGAGAGAGAGTGGGGGGGCAGGAATCTAGCTCTCTCTCTCACTCTTAACTCAACACAACATAATGCCACAAGGCCACCACCAACTAACTCACCTCAGCATCTGAAGGTAGGAAGGAGTCGTTGCGGTGATCTGAAAAACAAACCACAATTGATTAGCACAAAAAGTAATCAGTGTTAAAGAATTTTCTTATAATTTTTTTTTTACATTATGTTTGCCTAACACCAGTGTAACACTACTCGGATCATTACATAGAACCCATTGCCAATCAGCTTTCTCGGTTATCGGGGCGATATCCGCAAGTTACCATTGAGATTTTCCTGTGAATCAAAACACTTTAAACAATTATTGCAAGACTGAGCCCCACGTAGTTGGATTAGTTTACTACAGCAAATTGGTTTCACTCTTTCTAATTTCTCTAGATGCTTAAGGTGGTCAAGGACTATACTGACGCCACTAAAATAATGAGTGTCTCCTTGTCTGACTCTTAGAAGTAGTTTAGCGAGCTGGCAATATTCTCAAGGTGGTGCTTGGTAGAGTATATTTTTTCCACTTTATTGATGGGTGTCTACCCACCGTCGCTGCCGCATTACAGAGTGTGTAATATATGTGGGCTTGCGGGCCTTTCATACCCGGTTATTACAAGTCAAGAACCCTGCCTATTAAGCCTGGTGTGGGGAGAGGGGGAGAACTCTCAGAACCCACTTTTGGGTATACTGCAGGTATACAGTAGGAACCTGTTGTAGCTTTAAAATACATTATCGGTCTATTGAGAGACAGAGAGAGAGAGAGAGAGAGAGAGATAAAATAAAAGTAGATTTTGTTACATTAAAACAAATGTCCGAACAGTGCTGCAACATTCAATAAACTGGGCTTCAGTTCTGATGCATGCTCACTTCCTTTGTACTAAACACAAAAACATTGTTTCAAATTACATTTGCAATATCAAATTTTTGTTGTACGGAGATTATGTTTGCACTACGTGTTAATAAAGTTAATTTCGAATAATATAACATAAATAATCAGTAAGACGACAAAGGAAACGGGAAAATTGACGAAGGCTCGGTCTGCCTCCCGTACTGGACCATTATCAAGGTCCGTCCTGTACAATAATAATGATTCAGGGCAGACCTGAACACCCCTATGAGAGAGGGAGGAGCCCCATGAGAGAGGGAGGAGCCCCATGAGGGAGGGAGGAGCCCCATGAGGGAGGGAGGAGCCCCATGAGGGAAGGAGGAGCCCCCATGAGGGAAGCAGGAGCCCCATGAGGGAGGGAGAAGCCGCCATGAGGGAAGCAGGAGCCCCATGAGGGAGGGAGGAGCCCCCATGAGGGAAGCAGGAGCCCCATGAGGGAGGGAGGAGCCCCATGAGGGAGGGAGGAGCCCCCATGAGGGAGGGAGGAGCCCCATGAGGGAGGGAGGAGCCCCCATGAGGGAAGCAGGAGCCCCATGAGGGAGGGAGGAGCCCCCATGAAGTCTATGGAACGAAAGTAATGCTCAGAGCACCAAATTAGAGCACATAAAGCTCGAGGTTTTATGTGCTTCTTCATAGTTTTTTGTTTAACCCATCCTCCTGTTGTGATAGTACTTTTTATAAAGCTATGTGGTTGATCGTAGTATGTTTTATGGTAGACATAAAACTACCTAGTTTTAAAACTACCTAAAAGTATCTAGTAAGTATGTCTAGTATGTAGTAATGGGGTCCCAGTAAGCCCACTTGTTGTACTTTATTTAATATAGTCAGCAAAAATAAAGTCAAAACCTATACTTAAATATTCCTAGTTCTAGTAGAGCACATATATGTGTGCTATATTTGGCCTCGGCGTGTATTAGGTCTAGGATGGTTAGGTAAGGTTTGAATAGCAACATAAATATGCAAACTTTTCCTGTTTGTCCAGATTCAATAACATAAAAGTTTACTTTCTGGTGGTCTATCACGACATACCTGTACTTTCGTCCACATCGTTACTATAAGTACTTTCGTTTTAGTACGGGTTGTTTTTTCTGCTCTGAGTACATGGTCTACTACTTTATTAAATTGTTATCTTCCGTTTATGGGTTTCTACAGGTGGGTGTTTGTTGTGTTTCTACAGGTGGGTGTTTGTTGTGTTTCCACAAGTGGGTGATACATTGCTGTGTTTCTGCAGGTAGGTGGTACATTGCTGTGTTTCCACAGGTGGGTGATACATTGCTGTGTTTCCACAGGTGGGTGATACATTGCTGTGTTTCTGCAGGTGGGGGAACATAGCTGTGTTTCTACAAGTGGGTGGTACATTGCTGTGTT